>OMLB01037144.1:4633-36017 GCA_900302555.1 Myripristis jacobus | reverse complement strand
GAGGGGGGGGTGGCTCGCTCTGCCGGTGCAAAAGCAGAGCCTGGCTTCCTCCTCGTTATTAGTATGCAGCGGGTGTCGCTCGGGTGACACGGCTGCTGGATTTGGACCCGACCGCAGGAGCGTCAGCACGGTGTCGGAGAGCAGGATAGCAGGTAAGGGCAACCAGAACAGGAAGAAGAAAAGGAAAGGAGAGATGGGAAGATTGGGAGGGAGAAGATCACGGGAGGAGGGGAGGGCAAGGGCTCGACTTCCTCCGAGGACCGTAGTCTCCTTCACACACACACACACACACACACACGCACACACACACACACACACGCACACACACACACGCCACTGTGATGCTTTTCACTCAGATCCAGCCTCCCTCTCAGAGCCACAGCCATAGCATAACTGTTCAAAGTAAGTGTAAGAAATACTCATGCAATCATAAAACTGTATGTTTTTTCTTGAGATGCATAGAAACTAGGTGCACTATTTTGTAATGTGTAATCTCTGGGATCACACAGTTGTGTTTATTTAAATAAAAAATGTGTCTTTCCTATGGTGTATGCATTGTTTCCATTATTTTCCATTATGTGATTTGTTTTTAGGCCTTATTAGAAAATAAAATGTTTGTACACGAGATATTGGAATGCCAAAACTGTGCTTTGTAAATAATGTGATGTCATTAAATGTTCCCTTTGAATATATTTGGTGTGTTTTGCTTATTCATAAATATGACTTGTCTCAAACAGCGCTGTGTAAGCAAACAATGAAGCAAATCCTGCAGTTTCTTCTCAAAATATTTCCATTGTTTTCACTTCCGAGGTTTTCATCCCCCTTGATATGTAGGATATTGGTTTTGTGGCCAAAGGCAACAAAGAGAGAGGTATATTAGACAAATAGCACATGCTCATAGTGTATGTGTGTGTGTGTGTGTGCGTGTGTGTGTCAGAGGAAAAGAGGGAGAGCAGAGGGAAGAAAGGGACGAAAGAGTCTGTGTGTAGGTGTTTTGTTTGCTCTATATATGTGTGTGTGTGTGTGTGTGTGTGTGTTAGGGGAGCAGTGCGGCCAGGCTGCAGATATCATCCATCTCCCTGTCACTGGCCCAAGGGCTGCTGGGAAAGCGGCAGACAGCTCCTCGGCTCTGACAACGGAGGCTGCATCCTAATTTTCCAGCACAGAACGCTTGAGAAACTTGCCGCGCTCCTCCCTCGCCACCCAGTACGGAAAACCATTAACCCTGCAATCCGGGAACAAAGCGGCAACCTCATGCAGTCCACCGCTGGCTGCAAGTCATATCACCTCACATCATCCGGGAGCAGTGACTCCAAGCGCCAAACACTTTGCACGAACTCCACTTTATAAAACATTCATAACACCTCGATGACAGCCTGCGGAGAAGCAAAAAGTAAGAGCACGCATCCGTAAATGCAGTAAAATGAGATCACTTCATGAGTCAGAAATAATTAGATGTTCATGTATTACTTACTGATACTCGATGACACAGCAGTGGAACGCTGATTTAATTTGTGGGGTGCCATTTCAAAATAAAAGTCCTCCTGGCAATAGCTGTTTTAAATGGATTACATGCCTTCTGGTTAGCCATGACAAATTGTGCTGTGAAGCTTTTGTCAAGACATTGTATGGCTTTTGTTATATGCACCACCGCTTTTCATTTCCCAAACTTCCATGTGTTCGTCCTCCCTGGTGCTGAACGGCGAGTGAAAGCCAGCGTCAGGCTCGAATCAGTATTCATTAACGTATGTTTGTTAGGAAGCACTTGTTCAGATGTTACGAATGTATTATAAACTAGAAGTTGTGGAAGTTGTTTCAAGAGCTTTGCGGTTTAACTAGGTAAGCATTTTAAAAAAAAGCCTGAGAGAAACATTTTTATAAAGGCAAACAATGCCCACACATGCTTTGGGTTAAGAATCCAAGTATTTCTCAGTGGTGAGGATTGCAATGCAATGTCAAGTTACATTTTAAGACATATTCCTCATAGCAGCTTCTGGGGGTCTAATTTGTATAGAAAGGCTCATAACTATCAGAGTACGAGGCACTAGCCTGTTTTGAGTCTCATACATTATACAGGCTTGAGGAAATGGCAAAACATACAATTTCTCATTGAATAATTATGTCCCAGTGGGGGAAATGCTCAAAATATTTTCTGTGTCAAACTTAATATTTGGTGTTTGGTTATTATTATCAGACGCAATGCATTACGGTATTTTGCTAAAGTTGGACAAGACCTAAATGAGTTTTCAGACACCATGGTCCCGGCGGTATTTTAACAAATATATGTGTATCAGTCAGCTGGAGCATCTGTCCAAAACTTCCTGATTGTTAATGTGTAAGGCTGTGATCAACTTTTGGAAATATCTGACTGGTTATTACAATTAGCACACAACTGCCTGAACTGACAGAGGTTTGACTGACACGATTATGATGAATGATGCTCCATATCTCATGCCCAGCCTCAGCAATGTGTGAAAAGATTAAAGGGAAGTGGCACTTATGAAATGAATGTTCATTGATCATGCTCTCATTAAAATATTATTTCATTCCATAATAAAAAAAAAAAAAACTGCCGCTGTAATTTACTTAGAATAGTGGCACATTGTTAAGTTTCTGACAGAAAAGTACATGGAAGTTCTGGCCCCAACATTTAGCAGCACAAACTTGTTATCTCTTTATAAACAAATAATTATTGGGAAAAAAAACACCCCAAAAAGTTGAATTTACATCAAAACAACTTGCTTTATCTGTCAGATTTCTGATTTACTATTCACAATTTTGTTATAATGCAGAAGTACACACAGAATTGTAAACGCTGATTTGCTTATCCCACCCACAAAAACCAGGAGAAAAATTAAACACGTGGTCTGCTTTTAAATGATCATTCCATTAAGATTCATCAGATTTCATTTCATAACAGTCATCGTTTGTCATTCAAACTGCAGGAGGGAAGTTCTTATTGTCTCAAAGCAAGGCTGGGATGAGAGGGGCGCCGGTGTTAAAACCAACAAATACATAAATAAAGATTTTAGATCCTGCTTTGGAACGTTTCATCTTTGTTGGCAAATCTGATGAAGGGGTTACACCATCATACCACAGCTCAGAATGCCAGTAGGATGAAATAATTCAAGTTTAACGAATCAGCTGGATATCAGGTGGGTGATAAAATGCTGATTTGCCAGGTAGTTTACACACACGGTGCTGAACACTGAACACCACTGAGCCTAATGTGCATTATAGCAGGATACATTAAAAAAACAAACAAAAAAAACAACAATAATACAGTCGTCAGCATGAAAGTGTACACTGTGCAGATTTCTCAGATTTCTTACACTGAACATGTGAAAGTTCAGTGTGACATTTTATTTATTGCCACTTAGCTCTCTGCTAAGCTGTGAACGTGCTGCTCAGTTGCTCCCTGAAGGAAAGTCAGCTGTCTGTACAGAATAGGGCAACAAAATAATATCTTAGTTTTGATAAATAATAATATCTATCTGTACAGAATAGTGCCACAAAATAATATCTTAGTTTCACAATATAATTTTACCTTTATCAAGTAAAAGTTTACCACCCTCCTGAGTTGAATCCATCCTCCTCTCACACTAACAGTTATATGGCTTTCACAAGAAACTGTGGAAAAGTTGACTTTGTCATTGTTACTCTGCCCTCTAGTTTGTTTTTTATTCACTGAGAGGATTACATGAACACTGGGCAATAATGTTTTTGATTTCTTAATCATTTCGCAGGAGAGGGAACTGGGTTACCCTGATTTTTGAAAGCATGATGCAACAACCAATTTGGTGGTTGCAACATAAAGTCATATTGAAAAGTAATGAATCAGAGCTCCAGGGGTAGGCTATAATAGGTAATAATATTATGTCTGAAATTAGTAATATGCTGTAAGTAATGCATTCATTTGTTATTTCTTCTTTTTTTAAAAATAATAATGGGAGCAACATTGTATAGAGCTAAAATATATAGGCTAGGTTGTTTTTTGCCCCTAACTTTCAAGTTGAATATTTGAATAAATTTAACATGTTATTTTTAAATTGCTGGATTAGATCAAGGGTCTCGCACGAGTGGCTCATGAGCTTCCAGCAGCTCACCGACTGTCTCTGAGTAGCTCGTCAAAAGGTTTTAAAATTATACACAAAAAAAGAAAAGAAAAGAAAAGAAAAGAAATAAATCCTTTATTTAGTGTGAACGCACCTCGGAACCTCCTTTCCATTTCAGTCCAGATAAACATACAAGATGTCCACTGTCCACCAAGCAGCCCTGCACTGCAGCTTCTTCTGTTATGAATATCATAAAATCAAAATTCAGAACAAGGCTGCTAGATGAACATTGAAGTGAAATGTGTAATGTGTGAGAGTGAACATAAGTTGGAGACGCTCCGTGCAGTGACAGTCATCAAAAAGTGAGACTGAGTGAATGAATGTACTTATTACAAACATGTAAAATGATGAGCCTTTTGTATGTGGAGTGAAGCGATTTGTCATACTTTGATAAGTAACTCAGCCCTCTGTGACTTTTTTGTGAATTTTAATGCACTGAAATTTAAACTTGAATTCAGAAAATACATATCACAGGACTTTGGATGTGCCTTGTTTTTTTATTTATGCAAAATGTGAGCTTTAGATAACATTTGATACATGCAAACATTTAGCTGGTATGATTCAAAGTTCACTGATGAGTGGTTTCATATGCTATGAATAAATGTAAGTAATATAAGACATGAGTAGCTCTTGGCCACTTTCATTTTTTTTATTTTTAAAGTAGCTCTCAAGTGAAAAAAAGGTTGGACGCTGCTGAATCAGATGGTTTAGCCCGGCTTACTTGTCACTCTCAGTGTTGATACAGAATATTTGTCAGAGGATTATTTATTGAACTACTCAGGAAAAAAAACGGCCTTCCCTTTCTCCAAGTCTGTGCAGGCTGGGTCACAGGTTGTGTATGTGAGCCAGGCTGCTGTTAACTAAAGCAAGGATGCAGCCTTCGTGTGAGGAAGGAAAGGTAACAAATCCAATCTCCCTGCTTGAAATGACCTTTAATCCTAACTTGAATTTTAATATCACCAACAAGGAAACACTCACAGTGAAGGAAATGTTGTATTCATCTCAAATAAAACAATTTTATCACATAAACGATTTTGTGACCTCCGCTGTTTCAGTGCCACGACTACTTGCTGGATTTTTTTTTTTTTTTATTCCAGCTAGTAGTCGTGGCGCCTCTCGTTGATGTTGCAATGTTTGGTGCACTTGTGCTGAGTGCACTGTTTTGGTGTGGCCAAAGTTTACAGAAAACTACAATCATGGCATCTTTATGGCTGCAGAGGAGCTCCAGACTAGCTGTCCAAGAGGTGGTGGCTTCAGGGAAACGAATGACTCAGTTTGAAATGAAAAAAAAAGAAAAGACAAACACTCCTTACAAAGGAAGTTCAACCCCCTGGAAGCCTAACTAAAAATGTCAGTCATGAACATAAGCCAACAAATGGAAAGTAACAACTATAGGAACATGCCAAAGTACCACTTCTCTATTTCAGGGTGTGCTGTCCAATTCAGCCCTGGTTAACAGTTTACACACAGGCTCCCTCTCTGGGCTGTGTGTGTGTGATATAGTTAGGTGTTTTACTGCATCGTTGTGGGTGAGGTTTTGGATCGAGCTTTCCAGCTGTTTTTAAATCCCTGCGAGTGCGAGTCAACCAGTTTGCAGAGGCAGCGGTGAACTCAGAAGACCTCGCTGAAGTAACAGAGCTCGGGAATCCAACCCTGCTTTGGCACAAAGACGCCTTTGATTTCTGATGAGTAAAATAAACATCATGCTTGCACACGTTATCAGAATCTGCTGACTGTTTCTCTTTAGGTTTGGCCTCTGGGGTTCTCACACTGAGGGTTTTTTTTTTGCATTTGCATTTGCATTTGCAGATTCTCACAAGTTGTAAATGAGGCTTGAAAACATAAAGTTAGGTTAAGACTGTGACTGGAAGTAGCATGAGTGTGTGTGAATGTTTGCATGTGGGTAAATTGATCAGGATCAGATAAAAATGCCACTGATGTTTTGTAGGGCTTCCTCTTTTCAGTGTTTCAAGTTCCACATGCAGTTGAATAGGGTGCCATCCAGTACATATTCAATCTAAAAAACAATTTGGACTTAAATTACAATGTTAATTTTGCTGTACTTGTAACTACGATCACACCTTTTGATGAAGTATTAAGAAATAACCATTTTCTTATCTTAATGCAGGGGATCAGAATCCAAAGATGAACATCCCTTGAGGATTTAAAAATGTATGATGTACAGTTGTTTGTTTATTTTTCACATTTCCTCATACAGCAAAGCCACATGCTATCTATATGCCTCTGTGTTATGCACACACACACACACACACACACACACACACACACATATATATCTGTAGTTTATTGATTCATCTTTATTTCACAGTCTCACACAACAATGATGGCGGCCACGGCTCGCCACGCAGCCAGGCGAGCGTGCATCGCCTCATGTCCTGCCATGCACGTTGAGCAGCAGATTGCAGGAGTAGAAAACTTGAATATACAGATGTCTCCGTCCCTCACAAGCTCACTGGCGCCTGCACACTAGACAGAAAGAAAACACACACACACACAGCACTGCTGCTCGTGCAACAGCCTGTCAAGCAGACGTCCATCACTGGTATGACGACGGGCACGATAACACGCAGCAGGATCACTGCAGCTGTATCACAATCATGTGAATTACCCTGTAGAGGACGGACCTGTGTCAATATTAACCACCTAAACAGGAAGAGAGAGCTATTGTATGTTCCCACTATGGTGGAGATCCAATCCATAATCTCAGTGAGAAGCCTGTTTAAGTGAAAACACAGTATTGGAAACAGTTTTGACCGGGAAACAGCTCTTTATACAAGCTGTGCCAGTCGCCTATGTGCTATCTAATCATATGTATAATTTCTAAACATTAGAGGGAGAGAAATGACAGCTGTAGACATGATTGATGTGCCGGAGAGAAATCCTGGATTGAGCCTTTTAACATGCCGCAGAAATGTTGTTTTGCTAATTGGAGAGACTATAGCTGTCCTCTCCAGATGTGCCTCAGTTCTATATAATGAGATAAATCACAGCAACAATGAGTCAATCATCATGTTTTCCCTCTCCAGGCTCCGCGCTCAGATCTGCCACCATGCACAGGCCTCACTTTCTGCTGATTGGATGAGCTTTTGCTGGAAGTTCTGCATTGCTTTCTTGAAAAACTGAAGGAGCTCTGGCGCCATCTGGTGGTGAACAGCAAACTGTGGTGAAACGCTGAGCCCTGTAATCAGCATTACGGCACCTGAGGGTCTTCATTCGCTCATTCATTCATTTAATGACTCAGTCAAGTCATTCATATTGGCATTGGTGTTCCCCTCCATATCTTTATCAGGGGATCTAATAATGGTCTAATAAATAGTCTTATAATGACATTTAATTGTATAAATATTTGTCTTTTAAAGTCATTAATGGGATTGTTAAGTCATTTTGAAAAATGACTCAACAAGCTGTTCTGTAGGACAGTAGTGGCGCTGTCTTCCTCTCTTTGTTACTGTCATTTGTTGTCTTTGTTAAACACATGTATGCATGTCGGAGAACAAAAACATTCTCTGGAAAAAAAAGGCACTAAAAGACAGCTAGCTAGTAATGTCATGGCTTTTTCTCCGCTCCCCTCTGCTGTACACGTTTCACGCACCGTTCAGGCTCCTGCTGGCCACCGCTGTACCTGAGGAGCAGCACAGAGAGCTGACACCACACAAGAAAGTAGTTATACCTTTGATTTTTTTCCCCCCTTGAAAACAGTCAAACTTTTTGTGCCATTTCTGGATGCAAAATGTGCCATACGTCATCAAACTCAAACTTTGTGTATTTATCAGTTTGAGTGGATTAAAGTGGTTATTTTTAAGACTGTTAGCCGGGGGGAAGCCCATCTCAATAGCAGGAGGCTAACAGTTAGCATTCGGAGCATCCAGCCAGTATCCAGCACTCAGTAACAATCAGAGGAAGATAGCACCACAACTGTCCTGCATGACAGCTGGGGCGGAAGTGAAATACTATCACATTTTTCAAAATGGGTGAACTAGCCCTTTAAATGATATTAAATTAAATTCACAACATCTCCATTTTAACATAAACATTTTATCTAATTTTATTTATCCATTGGTCAGGTTTATTACAGTAACATGTTACAATGACAGTTTATAGAGATAAGATAAGATAAGAGATAAGATATTCCTTTATTAGTCCCACAGTGGGGAAATTTCCAGTATTACAGCAGCAAAGTGGATAGCAAAATATGAAGCATAATAAATAAATAGCAACAAGCAATATAAACATTATAAACAAGGAATATAGAACGATTTAAACAACGGAATTACACAATAAAGTGAACAATAAAGTGAACACCGTGGATTCAAGATTCAGTTACTGAGCTGCCTAAACCTGAATCATCTAGTTGGTAAACAATCATAATTCAGTTACACTTACCTGCAATGTTTACTGATGAAGAAAACAATGATTTGTCCAAAAATCAGTCTTAAATGTTGTCTTTAAAAAGTTTTAAATGCAACAGTTTCATACCTGTGCACACGCTGTTTATTATTGATGTAGCTAATTATGAAAGTAAGCCCTGATTAACATGACAGAACATCTGGCATTGCTGTCACTTCATAGCAAAATAGTTTAGTTTCATTTGCCAGTTAAGTTTTGCCCAGCTGAAAACAGAAGGACTTGGAATTCTTCTCATATGTGCAAAAGTTAAAAAGGAGCCTTTATTTTTCCCCTGGCTACCCTACAAGAAGATGAGCCAACTTTTCTTGCCTTCTTTTTCTCAATAATATTCTTTTACCCTTGACTCCAAAGAGCAGCCGTTTTGGCAAACTTAAACAATTTGAAGAAGCTTGAAGCAAGGCTGTAACCTGACGTTTCTCTGCTTCATGAATAACCAATACTTTGTTCATCAGTGCAATTCCTAGACTACCTGGGAGATGCATTATGCATTTTAGTATGAGGTTACATTTTCCTTTACCATGCATGCTGCAGCCCCCACACTCCCTCTGACAACAGTTTTAAGGTCCTCGTTGCAGACTTAAAGCAGTTTGGTATGAGCAGCAGGATGAACTTCTTTCGTTTATGTTTACTTGCATCTTTTTAGGGCATGAAGAGAGATTACTAGAGGTCAGCAAAGTTTGTTTTCCTGAGTTCTTCACCTATATCTTCCCTAGCTCCACTAAAATCAGAATGGTAAGATTATGGCTAGTATATAAGTTTGACAAAGTCCTTGTGGAAAAGATTTTGTTTCTTTTAACAAAAATGGGAAAATATTGGAGGTCGGCGTGTGCTCAAGGAAAAGCTATGAGCCTTGCTGGTTGGCAGCACATAAAAGACTACATCTATATATAAACAACACAAGAAGAAGGAAAAAATAAGAAAGCTACATAACTCTAAAATGATCTTGAGGCAAGTTTTCTTGTGTTCTTGGGTTTGAGGTTGTACAGCAACAAAGACACTTGCAGGAATCAATATCCCATCCTTTTTGTTGAGTGAAATTGATTGTGTGAAATGGATTGGCGTAAACATGCATGATAATGTTTTGTCAGTTGCATATTCACACAAATTGTTAAGCCATGGTCTTTGTAATGTATGACCAAGATAAACTAGTCATTCATTCATGGTCTAGAGTGAAGACTTACATGAACACTAACCTCACATGTAGCGTGTGCCATGAGCCACCATGTGTTAACTGCTCCCCTCCACCTCCACAGTAAAAATACCCATTAATTATTATGAGGTTTCTGCCTAAACTTTATGAAGTGAATACTGTTTTTATTCCATGTTTGCCACAGAGAAACTGATGTAATGCATCATGGTGGAGTCACTGAACACACGAGTGGGACTGAAACCAGTGGCAGATTGAACTGAATGACCATAAATGGTTAACATGTAAATGAGGTTCATGTTTTGACATTTTCAGGATCACAAAAAGATCACCTGGCATCCACATTGTCATTTCTGTTGCATTATTTTAACATTTCCCTCACCAACAGAGAGCCACCAGCAGGTGACAGTACTGCACCTCTTTGAATCTTGAGAGGCTGCAGTGTTTTTGTCACTGCAACTGGGCTCACTGACTTTATGCTAATGCCCAGCGTAGAGAGCCCATGTAGATGCTCCTGTTGTCTTAATGGTGTTTTTTTGCTCTTGTGAATAAGCACTCCAATGCCCGGGAGCATCAGTTCAACACAGATGCATTTTCAAGTGCAACAAATCCACATTGTGCACAGTTCATATGATGTGCAGATTACTAGAGTATTCCCTCAAAGCCCATCAAGTAAAAACAGGGAAATGTTAAACGCTGCACCAAACACTGAAGCACTCCAAGAAGATGGCGCAAAGCTGCACATTAAGCATAAGGGCTCACAGTATCACCTGATGTTGAATTTGCTTTTGTGTACAGACATGTAAAATGTGAAGGTTTTTTTGGCAGGTGTGATGAGACAAAAGAAAATGTTATGACAAAATGCCTGCTGGTGTGATAATTATCCCCCCACTCTTACATTTCTTATTTTGTTGAGTTACTTTTACAAATCTGTGCTTGGCTGTTGCACTGATGGAACCAAATAGATACAAACAAACATATTACTTTGCCTTTTCCCTGACAAGTGCTGCACAACAACCGAAGGAAACATTAAGCTTGATGAACCTGCAGCAAAACACGATTTCTCCTTGTTGGAGATCAATGATTAGTCTATTACTTTCTCAAATAACAAAAAGCCAAACGATACTCATAGCAACCATGACAGCTGTGTGGAGGAGCAGATAGTTTATAACCTTTCAGTATAACCTTCTTCTTCCAGGAGAAAAAGGTCACTTTTGCCTGTGAAGATCACAACGGATCTTTGAAAGTGTAATCAATATCAGCAGGATTCATTATGCCTGAAAAGCAAGTTCAGGTCTGTCATAATTGTGCTGAATTTGTTTTATTGTGGAAACACTGTGGCACATCTTATAACATGCAAGGCATATTGAACCTGTTTAGCCTCTCCTCTTGTCAGCCAGTTGTTGACATCTCCTTGCCAAGACGGCGCTAAGTGAGGAAAATGATTTGTGTGTCCCTAAAGAGTATCAGTGATGCTGATGGGAATTCAGAGTACATGCCAAAACATTTCCATTTGGACAGCTTGTCTTGCGAATGAAATGTGACATCAAATGTGACCATGACAGCACTCACATCCAGCTTGCGGCAGGAGTAGTCAGTATTTACTGCCCATCAAGACATGTTATCATAAAGTATTATATCACCAGTCCAGTCGGGAGGTGATACTCAAAGCAAATGAGCCCTGGATCTATCCGACATCTGCTGACTTTATGATTCTGTTTGTTTGTGGCTTATCCTGTTGTGGAGATCCTGCTGATTTATCTTTACAGCATTAAGGAAATAATAAAAAGAAAGGCTGGACTGAGCTGTTGGCCATCTTATATTTAAAAAAGGCTCATATATTTGAAGTGGTGGGGCACATTTATCACATCAGTAGTGTTTTGTTTACTGGTTAAGAGATATCTTTTTTTTTTCAATTTTTTGAGAAGTTTAAAGACTTCTTTATCTGATTTGAAAAGTGGATTCTCAGATAAATTGGCTGACAAATGAGCTGTTTTTCTTCCACTGGCACATCTTAACAACTCCCTTTAGCGCTCTGCTGTGGTCGACTGCATATCGGGGCTTAAGTCAATTAAAATTTAAGACGGGGACACAGGGGAGGATTATTGGGACGATTTAGGCTGGGAACACACTGGAAGACGTTTAAAATCCCACACATGGCACATGTCAGATTTTACCTTTTCTTTTGGTCTCTTAGTTGTAAATCAGATTTCACTGGACTGAGATTACGCTGCTGCCTTCTGTTACATGGCAATCAAATTCGCTCATTCTGTGGTGAATATTCTTTTCGTGAATTTTAATGTTACATCAAACCGCATATTTATAAATGCTGATTCATATCACATTCATTCAAGATTAGAGGTCCAGACATCAGTGGCAGGAATCAGCAGTAATTTGTTACACAATTAGTGTGTGATATCTCATCTGAGTCTGATTATTTAGTGTGAGCATACTTCCAACTGTGAGGAAAAAACAATCAAAGTACAAAACCAGTATTTATGTGTATAATGCAACACATTTACAAAATTTTAAAAGCCTCTTAGTGTGTCCCTAGAGTGATATAACCTCGCTGTCCAGTCTCCACTCCTGGAATGAATCTGTGATCCACACACACTTCAGGCCCCGTTCAGAAGTCCGGTGGTGAATATCAAAGATGCTTGATATGATAGGGGCAGCTCAAATCAGATGATTAGTCTGGTTAAGGCTGAATCTGTAAACTCCTCACACTACCAGATAATCTGTTTGGACCATCTGTTCTGACCAAGCCTCGGATCAGGGGCTCCCTTCCCAGCGGTCAGGACGGAAAAATATGGTGTTAATTGGCCAGATAATCCTGTAGTGTGCCCAGGGCTGTACCGAGTGCAGTGAGGACTTCTGGATTACTGTATCAAACCAATGCAAAAGGATGGTTCCATTTTGCTGTATATTGTATTTTTATTATACATGAGTTATAGTTTATGAAGTTACTATTATCGACAGTGTTTTTTTCTTATAGGATAAAAATATAAATGTTTGTTTTTGCCCCAGTAGCAGGCAAAGCCATGTCAGATTGTCTGTCATTTGTATGTCCATCCACTCAGCACTTTACACCAAGGCAATGTATCCTCTGATGCTTCATCTTCCATTGTCAGTTTTCCTATTTTTTATTTTTTTTTCAATGCTACTTTATTTGACAGTCACGGTGGAGAGAGGCAGGAAGGCCGGGGGAGAGAGGGGCGGGTGACATGCAGCAAATGGCCTGAGATTGGATTTGAGCCCAGGATGCTGCGATTGGGACTCAGCCTAACAAGTGGTACACACTATTACCAGGCGAGCTACTGGGGTGCCCCGTTATTTTTAGGTTTGGTATAAAGTCAGTTTTGGTGAGCTCATGATCCTGCCCTCCTCAAGCGATAATCCCAACTTTGCATACAAGATATCACAAAATGTAGTCAGAGGATTTCCATCAAAGGAAGATTCATGTGTGGTCACCCTAAGATCTTTCATCTTTGAGGGAAGATCATGAATTTCTTCATCCCTCAGTGGAACAGCTGTCGACTGAAACTCCAATATCTCACTGCTACAGAGAGGAGAGAGACTGCAGGCCATCAAGATGCAAATTGGGCATATTCAAATCTGCATCAGGTCATCAGTGAGCACCAGATGATGCCAACTATGTGATGCTACCACCAGATTACAGGTACACTGAGGGTAGACTGTACCATGCATATTATTGATCTGTTAATGATAGGTAACCATTTGCCACTGAGACAGACAGGCTGCAAATTTTTTTTTCAAGTCTGTAGCAGCTGGTTTGATTGTGGCGTCTATAGAGATTGTTGAAGGTAAATCATGGGGTGTAGACTTTGGAAAGAAAAATTGCCGAGGCTCATCTCTCTATGGCACATGGCAGCCTTCCTGAACTACTCATCCTCCAACTCAGTGGTGTCCAACTCTACCACTGGGACTCAGAGTACTGCTGGGTTTCTATTCTACCAGGACAAAAGATCATTCTGTGTTCGCAGAGTTTCCCAAATCAGTCCCTGACTAGGAATGCAAACTAGCAGTGCAGAGGTGGCAGTCTCGGGGGCTGGAGTGGGTGACCGCTGGACAAACTTCTGTTTTGTGTTTTGACCCTTAGTCCTGACTCAGTGGTGTTTCAAGACCTAATGATCCCTCAGGATGGCCTGGAAGAACTGTCTGCCACACAACCACGACACAGAAACTAATCAGATACCTATTAGAGCCATGTCAGCATTACACCTGTTCAACTGGACTATGTAAATCAGGGGTCTCAAACGCATTATTATGGATCCCACTGGAGTTCTGGGAAACCAAAGCAGTGGTCATAAAATTTGTTTGCCTGTTGCCTATTTGCTAAACAGACTTGACATATGCTCTCACCCAACCAGAATCCTAATCTGAACCCTTGCCCAGAACTCTGGTGGGTCTCATAATAATGCGTCGCAAACATTCAAATCATTATATGACCACACCAGGTGATTTCACTGATTAGCACACCATCAGCCAGAGGAGGTAATCATTGAAATGAGCTGGTGTAATGATTGGAACAAAAACCTGTCCACTTGGTCCTCCAAAGCACATGGTTTTAAGACTCTGGTGTAAAAAATCTTATTCAGATGAGTCTCCCAGAGAAAGCAGCTTGACTCAGGAGGCTTGTGTTGTTCTGCAATGAGTAAACAGCTACAGGTGAGTGTAAAGGCTCAAGCTGACTTCAAATGCTACAATACGACCACCAGATGTCACTAATCACTCTGACAGTCATCAGGAGGCTTAAATTTAGGTCACTCTTTGCAAATGGCTGAATACTAGACACAAATCACCTCATTTCATGGGTTACTAAAACACGCCTGTGGACATGGTGTATTGTGTCACTTTGGCTCATCAAGGCAAATCAGCTAAAACTCTGTTCTTTAACCACAACAGAGTCTATCACTGCAGGCGTTTTGACATGAATATCAGGGCAAAGGTGTTGCTAATAACATTAATTAAGGTTCTGTTTCATTTAGGTCTAACAGAGCCAGGGTCCAGGTGTTGCTCATGCTGGCTCACTGTCTGTCTGCCACTGTTTCATGTCAAATTGGCTGCTGTGAAAAAAGTCTATTGGTGTGAGCAAAACATGTATAAATTATAGTGTTCAAAAACTGCATTTAACTTAAATATGTTAATAATTTAACACACATTCCACAGTCAACATCTAATGTTAACTGCATTGGAAAAACAATACCAATTTTTTAGGCCTTCTCTCTGCAATTATGCACAAGCTCAACTTTTGGAATGGTAGCCAAGAATGCAACACAAATGTGACCATCCCACCTCCACACCACATTTCTCTCCATTACTTTTTCACTTTCAAAAAGAAATGGTCAAGATGCTCAATGTCAGGATACTGGAGCCAATTACAGATGCACATGTAGACACAGCAGAATTAATCACACTGCAGTCTCCAGCAGATTCACGCATGGAATCTGTGCCAGCCATTTGTGTGAGCACTTCATCAAACCAAGGTGCTTCCAGTATGTAAAAAAAAAAAAAAAAAAATCCCCAAACCCTCTACTTGTCATTAGAAGCACATTTGACTGTAAGCAAGTATTTATGCTTCTGTCTACTAGCACAGGTCTGATTTCCTGTGAGTGGTGGACTCAAGTACACTGCAGAGGATGTGAAATCAATTTCTCATTTTGGAGAATTAATTTAAATCTTATCTGTGTTGTTAGGTTGTCTTGGCTTATAGAAGATCTGGGGACATTGACTATTGCTGACAAACTACAGGAAGACAATGTCCAGTGTGGGTCTCCCTGTCACAAATGAGGCTTTGGAAGCAAACATCCCAATTCAATGTTATGGTTCAAACAAGATGCTGGATTTGAATGGCACTGGGATGGTCACCAAACTAAGAATCCAACTACACATAAAAGCACACAACTTTTTGATAGTATTTTAAACCCCCATCTGCTTCATTCAAAGTTATAACCTATTTGTTGATTATTTCCCATTTTGACCCATTTTCCCCAGAGATTTCATATAATCTAATAAAGTGTGTCATTTAGAAGCCACCTTTAGTGCAACAAATATCCAATTTCTCACAGATATCTAAGAGCAATAGACCTCATTTATTATGTCATTTTGTTATAAAAGACTTCATCATTCAAACATTTCAAAAAGAATTTTTGAAATGCCCTTTTTGGCCTCTGCTATGTTGGTTTTCATGTTGAGCAGCTGATGCTGTAAGTCCAGGATGGTGTCCTCGCTCCTCTGGGCAGCCTCGGTGTTCAGGGCCTTTTCTGTTTTAAGCATTTCTTTTAGATCCTCTATTTCACAGTGAAGGGCCTGCCTTTGTTGGCAGGAAACATCCTTTTACATTTTTGTGGGCCTTCAGCTTGAGGGCAAGCCCGGTGATAGTCAGGCTCTTTTCTCTGCTGAGCATCTTCAGCTCCATCACCTCCTCACACAGAGCCTCCATCTCCACCTCGTTGGCTTTCAGCATAATTTCTTGCTGCCTAAGCTTCTCCTGCACTTTCTGCAGCTGCCAACTGAGCTCAATCCTGATTTCCTTATCTGTCTCCAGTCTCTGACTTTTCTGCAGGAACTCCATATCTCTAAGAGTGAAATTCATGGAGAATTACTCTGGGTCTTACAATAAAATACTTTGACTATCAGTTTGAGTAACTATGTATGTGCAATCATGTATGGGTAATAGTGTATATTTTGTGAAGGCATCGCAAAATATACAATACTTCATCATTATTATTATTATTATTATTATTATTATTATCATTATTATTATTATTATTATCATCAACATTAATGTCATTAATATTGTTGTCATTAGAAGCCTCCCTGACAGCAGTTGTCTATACTAGAAAAAAAAGAAACAGAGAGAAAAATAAAGCCTGTCTCTAATAAAAGGCTTGGCATTCTCTTTAATCTCCCAGCCATCAGTACAAGTTTCAGAGGAAATCTGCTGCAGCATTACTTACCTCTACTTTGTCGTCTTGGGTTCTTTGTTGCCTGTGTCACGTTTTAATTAAAGCTAATTTAATGTAAATAAAATTTTGCTGTTGCTATGTAGCGAAACCAGTAGCCAACACGCACGGAACATTCCAAATGATGATGCAAACCCAGCTGATGATTTTCATCAGATGGAAATCCAAAAACAAAACAAAACTCAGGTGCATGAAAGCAGGTGGCTTGACTGGGTCATGTGACACAATACGCAGTGCAGCTGACATGCAATTTGTTGCATGTTGTAAAGTTGTAAGTTTTTACTGTTGTTATGCCACCAAAACATATATGGAACATTCCAAATGATAATGCAAACCCATTTTCATTAAACAACTCAATTGCTTGCAACCAAATTGCATGAACAAGTTTCAACCCCCTCCTATAATAACCTTGGCTTTACACACTGAGCTTAGGTTGAGTCAAATCGTTTTAGTGATGTCAGATACACAGACAGTTTGTAGGCTATTTCTTATATCAAAAAAAAAAAAAAAAAGAGAGAGAAAAAAACATGGCTTAACACTTTTATTAAAAACATTGCATAGATTTACAGTATGATCCCTCTAGTTTTTGTAATCTACTGTTATCTCAGCTAATTCATGTTTTAAACCAATAAATTATTTTAGCAAACTATAGCCTAACTAACTAACGCAGCTTTTCTGTTGCTTTATATTGCCTTGTTGAAAAATGCTTCCATAGCAACAAAAAATGTCATATCTTCTGTCTCCATTGCGTTGTGCTAGTGCAACCAATTTTGGTCTGACCGACCATGATAAATGTCTGTTCCTGTCTGTTTCAGGTAATAAGTATGTCTATGTGCTGCTGAAAACTGACGGTGGCCATATTCTTTGGAGAATGAGGTCCAGTGTAAAAACAGTAATGTATTACAAAATACTTGTTACTTTTTTTTTTTTTTTTTTAAGTAATGCATTACTTTAGTTTACTAGTTATTCACTGTGGGAAGTAATTTGCTATAATAATACTAAATGCCAACATGTCAGCAAAAATCCCCATCCTAATATGAAGGGCATACACAAGATATTTCTTTTATGCCCTTCAGTGAAATAATACTACACTTCTGCTCTTTATCATCACTTTCTTCTCCTTTTGTGCAACAAATTTGAAGCAATGTGCATCTCTCCACCCCTCAACAGTTGTAAACTGCTGTCTGTGTCTGATGTCCTGTCTCCCGAATGAATCTTGCTAAAGTGAGGAGATGACTCTCGAGAGGTCAGGCGACTGTTGCACAGGCATGCACGAAGACACGTTAGGCTATTTTTTTCCATCTGCTCATTATGCTGATGACTGTAGAACTTATGTAATGCAAGTAACACCACAATTGTTTGCTTTGTAACTGTAATGTGATTACTGAACATAGGAGCAGTAACGTGTTAAGTTACTGCATTACAGTAACTTGTTACTTTCTAATGCATAACCCCCAACACTGATGAGGACATCCTGTCAGATATCATTAAACCTTTGTACAATGAAGAGAAAGTAATTTTACTGTAATTAACAGTGATTTTACATTACTTTATTTGCATTTTTTGTCATCTGTTTACTGTAACTTCTACAGTCAGGTCTTTACAGTGTTAGGTGTGAGTTTGGTTGTTTGTGTGTTAGCCTTGTAATGGACCAACAACCTGTCCAGTGTGTTTCTCTGCCTTCTTGCTGAGATAGGCTGCAGCCCCACATTACTCTGAACAGGAATAAACAGATATGGGAAATGGATAAATGAAGTAGTTTTGCTATACAAAAAAATAATCATAATTTAACAGACTTGTATGTATTTTTAAATAACAACTGTAAATTTCAGGTGTGCATGGGGGAAATCATGTGGTCTCATTTGAATTACTTAATACGCAAATGAAATAATGTATTAAAAGTATTAGAAAATGAATAACAGACTTGAAAACTAACAAGTCAAAGTATTAAAGAAATGTGACCATATGCATTTTGTCTTTTTTTTTAAGTAGATTTTTAGTTTTTAAGTTTAATGTAATAACATTTTTTGACACAAGGCCCCTGTGCTATATACATAACACTGCCCTCTTCCTGCCTGTACTCCTTCCTTTTGATAAGACAGAAACCTCGTCAAAATTGACCTTGTATGTCTTTTGAGCTATCTCATAAACTGTCATGACTTTTCAGCTGCCAGGCTGCTCAGGTAACAACGTAACTGGCTGGAGGAGGAAGCTCAGTGGGCCTGATGTGAACACCATCTGCAGTCTGGCTGCATCCAGCTTTTCTCTGTCCTCTGTTTATTGTGTTTCAGTGGAACTTCATTTTCTTTGGGGACATTTATCCCCCACCACCCACCAGCCCTATCACCCAATTTCTTCTCTGTTCCATGTTTTATCTTTTTTTTTTGTGCAAATAAATTGAATTCCAAACAGCATTTGCAGGAGGAGGAGGATAGGAGTGCAAATCAGACAAAAAGGTACCAAGTAGAGAGAAAGAGAAGGGAAAATTAAAGCCCTGTACTGTGGGACACCGTGTAGAGAAAGAGATAACTGGATTAGAAGCAACCCTCTATTGAAATTGTCTGAAGGACTGATTGTTACAGTTCCTTTGTGTTTGACATCACATATTTCTTAGCAGATGGCATCATCGTGTGCCTTAATTCAGCCCAGACTTACTGTCAATCCATTACGCTTATATGACAGACACCTCACTGGGGGGCCTGATGGCTCTGCTTCAGTGTTTAAGCTTCTATTCAAGCTCATTGAACTTTCTGGGAAGAAGAGAACTGTTAAAGACAGTCAGCATGATGAGCCTCCATGCTTGGCACCCCAACGTCAAAAAAATAACTTTAATTTTCAGAGGCTGATGTCATTCATTCCTGTATTTTACATTCCACATTTCCTGATCACACTTGAATGATCTCTTCTTTTTCTAAAGATATTTATCTCAGTTAAACTTTAAAGCTGAACATCTGGTTGCAGAAAAATTCTCTGCTCCACTGCCATACTGTTTGGCATTGGGAAGCTCAAGCGATGGATGCCAAGTATGTGATGAATCCCACCAGTATGAAGCTTCATTGAACATTTTTTAGAATTAGGAAGTGCATATAAAGCCTCTCTCTTGTATTGAAAGAGGTTGTTCTTGAGTGACATATTTGCAATATGATAAAATAGCACATTAATTTTTATTAGATATAGTAGCTTGTATTTGAATTGAGTTAAGAGTTACAGTGACAGAGCTAAAGTGACTTTTAGTGTTACATGCCCAGTGGTTCAATCCAAGGAAATTAATTTCTATAGGCAGTTTGGAGGTTGTTTATGTGTGTATTAGATTCTACTATTATGACTGCTATGTACTGTCCTTCCAACTTACTTTGCTAGCCTTGACTCTTTCTGCTTGAAATGCTTCTTCACAGAAGTGAGGTGTGAACATCTATACCGGCTACATGGAGCTGGCATAGAAAACTCTTAACAACCTGCTGTTAGCAAGATGAGAGGAAATGCAAGCCAACGACATGCAAATTGCATACATTCAAGGCAGCTTCAGAAATAATCAGCAGTTACCAGTAAATACAGCTGCCATGTGTTGTGACCACCAGATAAGAGGTACATTGATGATAGACTGGGGCACACCGCTTTTTTCTTGGGCAGAAACTTTTGCTGATAAGGAGTTACACAGATGATCACACAAGTATGCAATGGGCTGCAGCATATACATCCAGACTGGTGGGAAGGCAGGAGGAGCTGTTAACCTGGTCATGGATAAAATTCAAACTCTCCACATTCAGAAGACTATCGCTGTAAAAGGGAGTAAGGAATGACAGAGTTGTCTTTGCTGCAAGGGGAGAGCTTAGCTCAGCACTAGCAGAGAAACCCATCTGAGGCCTTGGAAGGAATTACACCACAGAGCTGATGGACAACAATGTGCGGATGGCTGTCCTACAGTACAACAACTTGCAGATGGTCTGGCTAGAATCAACCAAGGCAAGCTGCATGGCAAGTACAAGACATGGTGTTATCACACCAGACTGAACGAGTGTGTACTGTGGCCCCTGAAGCTTTGTGAGATTGTGTCATCCATGGTCAACAAAATGAATGTTGAGGCAAACAGGTTCATCCAAAGGTGGTGGATGGAGGTTGGAGCTGCCATATTGCTAAAAACTGGCTTGTTTGGCTGGCACGTCTCGCAAGCTCTCTTTGAAATTCATTAACTTCGTCCTCAAGCAGGATACAGCGATCCTAGCTTTGGAAATGAGGGAGCCCACAGATCATTCATTGAGGAGTGTGAGGTGTGCATTAGTCATAAGTCGAAGGTGCAAGAGCCGAGGGACAGGGTCATGAGCAGGCTGCAGTGTCTGGAAGTAGTTGGAGCAGTGCAGACAGATAGGAGGCCTTGGGAGAAGAAGGAAAGCAAAGAACTGGTGGTCATAGAAGTGACAAAGACAGAGGAGGAACAGTACGTAGTGACAGCAGCGACACAAGGCCAGCAGGGGCACTGGACAGCATGGGAAAGCTTTGTCAACAGAGCTCCCTCATTGCAGGATATGTGGAAGATCTCACAAGCTCACCTAATCTTCTTGATAAGAGCAAGCTATGATACCTTGCTCGGCCAACAGAAGCTGTAGTAGTATTACCCACATCCTGTCAGGCTACAAGGTTGGTATATATACTAAAGAAAATGACAGAAATACTCAAGTCCAGAAGGCAGGAACCATGTCCACCCTAGACAGGTGGGTACATCAACTTTGTTAGGAGGAGAAGAGCCCCAAATTTCCTCACCTGACTCCAGGCTTGGGGTGTAGCACAGAGATCAGCTATATGGCACTATGGCTGGACATGGGGATATGGTCAGGGGAAGCCGACCTGGATGACTTTCATGACCAAAATCAGTTCTGGGAAGTGGCAAGAAGACATCCCTTCTACCTGGAGATGTTCCTGGAAATGGAGTGGGATAAAGAGTGAAAGGAATGATGGTCCCTGAAGACACCGCAGCTGGTCTATGGGCATGTATGGAGGTGTAGAGGCAAAAATGGCCCGCAGGTAATCAGCAATCTGCCTGTTAACTGAGTGCTCTGTTCTTGATGGAACTCCTGCACCTCTGAATGGTTAGGAATGAAATAACATTCACCTCTTTCATTATGGCAGGCTCCATGTTGCCATTATTAACTGGACTGCTCATCCAACTTCTGTTCTTGTATTCTCACGAGGCCAGCCTGCCAGGACGAGTTATTCCTGACTGGATGGTGTTTCAAGATTCAAGAGTCCCTCAGGAAAAACTGCCACACCAACATGCTCCTGTAGTCCATCAGAACAAATAACAGCACTCAGAGGATTCACCATGAGCAAGCAGCACAAGATGCCACAAGATTCATACAATTTGTACTGTTATACAAGGAGCAGCCCCAGTTGTCCAGTCTTTCTGCATTTGAGTGAGATGGGCCAGGGTTCTCCTTTTCAGACAATTAAGATTACATTAGGATCAGCTGTTAAGCTGTCAAAGGACAGTGGCCAGTTTCAAAGCTCAGTGATGGCCAGTTTGATGCTTTTCTGGACTGTTGCATTTCTATTGATCTGTTTGTCAGAGAGTTCTGACTTATAGTTGGGTCTCATCAAATCTCATCACTGGACATTGCATAGACACTTCTTCAGAAGTGATGCTTGTCAAGGCATGATGGCAGTCGTGAGACTACGAGCAGCTTGAGTACTTACCTGTGATTTGTTGCAGCATGAATCACTAGTCTCAAACAGTGAATCTGTCAGTTTGAGCCTTGTCCCTGTTACAGTTCAGTTTAAAAAAAATGAGAGATGATCTACGTTGCAAAGACTTTGTGTCTCCTTACTTGTCTCTAAATACTTAACATTTCTCACACAGGCAATGCTTCTTGCTCTTTAATTTCTCAGTGTTGTCTTGAATCTGTCAGTCCACCCACAGTCAACAGATATCAGCACTGAAACCAACTTCTTTAATAACCTGTAAGTCATTTATTTTTCAAGCCATCACTTTCCAACTAGAAAGTACATCTCCTGAAAGCATCTGGTGTCACCTTTACCCTAAAGCTGACTTCATTAGAAAATGTAATGCAATTTAACCACTAGATGGCACTATTCTGTCAAATGTATAGAGAAAATAATTCAAATACCACAGGGTAAAAAAAATGAATACACCTGCATTTCTAAATTATCTGAGCAAGTTCAAATGGAATCTCGAGGTGAGTTTTTGTAGTCTGGTGGGAATGGCGCGAGTGTTTGTCTTCATCTAGCCTACTATTTGTGGCAACAGACTGCGTAAACAAACAGTTTGAACAATGTCCTTCATATTGGCAGTGCTCTCACAAGCTGCTTCAGTGTACACCAGCTAAATAAACAAACCTGTTGACAGTCTTGTACTACATCACCTTGATTCATTGGGGTCAAAACATTCAAGTAATAAACAACAGTTACCAACTTCACTCCCAATTCAGCCTGTTACCAAAATGAATGCATTCGATTAACAAAATGCTTTTTGACAATAGGTGACAGTTGTTGGGTTCTATGTAAGCAAGTTCACATTGACTGAATGTAAACTTTGCATATATTTGAGAGTTCATGCACAGTTATCCCCTAATGTTTACTGCGCTGGGAATCCATATGGTCACAACCAGTGTTGAGGCCTCTCCTCCACTGATCCATGATTGCAAGTAGGAAAAGCCTTTGCAACCTTGGATATACACAGAAATATAATCCAGGTCATGTTCTATGGTTACTACGTGTTAGTGTGAGTTTTGTAATTGAAATGATATGTTTTCTTACGTCTACACTGTACCCAAGTGAAATATGTAAGAGCCACAAAAAAAGTTATCAGCTTAACAAAAATGAATCCATCTTGGATTCACACTCATATTTGTGCAGTCAGGCACTTTGCAAGACAATTCCAATTCCACAGGTCAATGGGTCATGTCAGATCCTCTCTAAGTATATGATATTTCCTGCTTTCAAGGAGGCAATCCTGACCCTGAGGCTTTAATCAGAAACTTCGATGATCACCAGTGTCTTTAGTAGTACATTGTTGTCACGTTGTCTCCAGCAGTCTTAATCTTATTCCATGACTCTACAGTCACTCACAGTGTGTTGAACTTATCAAGGAGTCAGGTGGCCCAATTACAGCCAGTGTTCACAGATGGTCATCAATAAACCCTGCCAACATTTGCCAAATATGTCCATGGCGAGTCTGTACTGCTCTCCACAGAGCACTGTGGGTGGACTGGCACAAATCTCAACTCCTCCTGGCCCACTCATTTAAAGCACTATGGGTGAGGACCTTTTCATATCATCATCTAGGGAGATAGTCTTGTGGAAGTCCGCTGAAGTTCCTCTTCTGTAGCGCCTGGTCAACAGTGTGAATGAAGGAGTCGATCATCCTCCTCATATCGGGAGTAAAAGGGTCAAAGGACGACTGTTGGGACCCTGAGCGTTTGAAATGGCCATCTTGGTTGCTCTGGGCGCATAGCAACCGCTCCTCAGTCATGGTGACATTTAGAAAAGAGGTGATGAGGCGAAGCTGGGGAAGAAGTGACCTCTGCAGTTCCTCATAGTGAACCACGAACAGGCGCCGTCCAAACTTCAGCCAGCTCAGGGCATGGGATGCCCACCAAGGGGCATAGCTGGAGACAAATTCTGGCCATTCTGAATTGAAAAGAGAGCACAGACATTGGTGTGGTGAGGATAACTGCATTTGTACAGGAGGTAGCTTCAACCAAGTAGTGTGATTCAATGTGACATTTCATCTGTGCTTCTAATTCTTATTACCAACAGAGGAAGCAGATAGTGATCTTTCTTGTTTTCCTATCATTTTTCAGTTTATGCAGCACTATATAGACATGTTTTCAGAGAGCACACATCCGTTGACAACAATTATATAAAAGCCATAATACCCAAGAGTACATTCTTCAGAGTAAATATGAGCACTTTACAGCTGCAAACAGTATTATGATGTACTCACACTCATAATAAAGAACACCCTCTGCTGCTGTATTATTGCAATATCATACACCAGTGGGGCAGTATGAAACAATAACAACGAAAGAGTACCCTTTACTAGCTCAATAACCACAAAGCCATTTCCTCTTTGTGGCTTGTATTACCTTTGCTCTGCCACTGCGCATCAGTGGCATGCCCCAAATGCCCGGCACACTTGCGATTGAATTCAGCCATGAGGGAACGGTAAGGGTTTCGAATCAGCAAGATGGCAGAGTCAAACATTTCAATTTCTTTCTGACCACTCTCATGGGTCTTCACACAGATGCTGCGGCCACTTTTCCAGTAGTCCTTCTCTCCTCTGAAACCTGGGAAATGACCGAAATGAATGAATGAATGGATGCACACCCCGAGCACTCACTGAAACATTTGTTGAGCAGGGGAGCACGGCCCTCCTCACCTCTGTTGTACAGTGTGCCATCAAAATAGAAGCTGCCAGTGTAGTAGCCTGTCATGAGCTCGATCAGGTGCCGTACCCAGGTGTTGCCTGCACCAGGAAAACTGGAGAGAGCCACCAGGGATTTGGATCTCTGAGGCAGAAACATCCTTTCTTTGCACCTGGAGTCTAGAGGGAGTTTTTGATGCCAGGTTTAGTTATAAAAAGTTATCTAGCAGAGCTGCACCACATCACAGTAAATCTGATATTTTAGATGCCCTGAGCTTTTCTCGGACGTGATTAGTTTTCAGGATAATCTGTGGAAAGCAACTGTTATCACAGCAGGACATTTCTGATCTTAATGGGCAGTCTGCATAGGAGAGGAGACTTCTGTAATTAGTTTCCAACATCACAGAGATGAGAGTTGTGAACTCCACTTAAGTGTTGTCATCACCCCAAAAACATACCATAAGTGACCCTGACCTATTTGAAATTACAATTCAGCATGACTGCAAGAGCAAAGCAAAGTTGCAACTGGACCACAGCTGATGCTTTGGGTCTGATTTCAGTTTGGGATGAATGCCACTTTAAAGCGCAAATTGGACAGATGGTCCACAATCATATGGTAAGAATCCTTTGCCAATGAAAATGACACAGTATCACAATGTACACCAACAATCTCAGGGATGTCAGTTCACACAGGACAGGCTTTACCTGAGACTGTTTTTACTGGCTATTGCACAGAAGGTAAAAGAAGCCAGCATTTTACGTGGGTCGTGAGTGTGCGGTTTGTAAAAATTACTAACATGGCAAAATCAGGCTGGACGAAAATTGTAGACATGCTCTAATAAATATTACATAACTCTACCTCTGTGAAATTAACCTAAGTAGGGCTTTAGATTATTTGAGTTTTAAGACAAAAGCAATAACACATAAAGTTGACTGAAACTTAGAAATACAGGTAACAATAGTATCTCACCCAGGACAGGTGTTTGATAAACCTGGTAGTGGTCATGGTCAGTGGATGCTGTGGGCATGGAGGTACTGGTCTGGTTCAGACCATTATCGCCCACACATGGCTGGTCCTGGGACTGTTGGCTGACACTGAAAAGAGAGGACGTCCATGTACAGAAACAGTGGGGCCTCTTCAACACAGCCAGCGGGAGCTCCTACAATCCAGAATCAGAAATGAAATTATCTTTATTCCTCTCTTCAAAAGGTTGCATTTCACCCAAGGGTGAAGTGTCAGCTCAGCTAAGGTAGAAATCTGCATCCCACCCCCATCCTATACTTCATTTCTGTTCATTATTTTCTCTCATTTTTTCAAATACAAAAGGTCAAGATGTTCAATGTCAAAATACTAGCACCACCACTGCAGTTCATAATTTAGGAAAATTATGCACAATTCACACATATACATGCATGTGTGACTGTGTACAAGCACACACACACACACACAGGCGCGCACACAGGTACACGTGCACACACACACGCACGCACGCACGCATGCACGTGCACACACACATACACACACACACACATACACACACAAGGTGAGAATTAATCACACTGCAGTCACCACCAGATGATGTGCAATATTTATACCAGCCATTTCTGTTCGGAGGAGCCACAGCTGAGATGCATCCAGTATGAAGGTCTCATTCCAAGATCAAGACCATCTACTTCTCATTAGAGGCACATTAAACCTTAAACAGTCCGCAGTATTCGAGGAGCTCTGTCTCCCAACATGTTATTCTGATATCCAGGGAGCAGAGACTGCTCTCTGAGCAATAGATTCTCATCTACTGGGAGCAGACAATTCCCAATACACCAGAGACAGCTACAGTATGTGCAGCAAATTGATCAGTGGTTCTCTAATTCTGTAGAGCTAATTCAAACCTTATCTGTGCAGATCTCGATGCAGGACTGTGTCGTTAGGTTGGGCTGAAAGGAGTAGACAGGGAAGCTGCTGATGGTGCTCTTTGGTATGTTGAAGCAACCACTGTAGTGAACATTTCTAACTGGAAAGAGAAAAATATACATACATAATCTAATGAGGAGCATTTCATAATCTCATTACAAGCAACACTCAGAGAATAACAAAAATATATTTGGTAGGCTGATCAGCAACAACTATTAACACTATTTTCTGTGTTTATAATGTTTGACATTTATTCATTTTCAAATGGCATCAGTATCACTGGGAATCAGTGTTGAATTTCAGGCACCGTCACCAGTATTGGTATCAAATGTTTTCAAAAGGTTTTCTGCCCTGAATCACATTCCTTCTTTTTCCTTGAATCCTGGTTCCTAATCACATTACATTAACTTACAATATTTGGCTTGGCTGACAAATAAGATGTAATGCATATAAAAAGCATGCAATGTTTGAGAAAGGTTTATATGACAAATTTCCATGGATACTCTCAAGGTTTGTCCTTCAGCTAGTTTGTGATTGTGTTGAGAACTTAAACTGATTTTTTTTGCTCAGTGAACTGACTCCAGGGCTGCGTCATGAAGGCTGTACGCAGCATATGAAGAACTGCTGAAAGCTGACATAAAGATTGAATGACTATTCATAAATGTGTCATGTAGCTGTAATGAAGTGCTTTCTCGAGCACTGTAAATATTGTTAGTGTTACTGATCACATTTGATGCAAAAAAAAAAATTAAAGCTGTACTAGGAACGATTTTATGTAAAAATGCACCTGTCTTATCTGCCTAAATGACAAAGTGGGACTATAGCAGAGAAGAGTGTCCCATCTCATTAACTCAGACATTGTAGATTTGCCCCATTTGCTCACATTAATTTCAGGATATTGACACTTGCAAGAAAAAGCACATTAAGTGAAAAAAGAAAATTTAGGAGTGAAATATGAAAGGCTCTCATGAACAGCATGGAGTAAATGCTCTGTGCAGAGGAAATTGGACTTGCAAATAATGACTCAACCTTTTTACCACCTCTGTCACTAACAGCCTCACACAGGAGGAAATTTAAGTTCCAAGGAGTTTACTGACATCATGTCACATGATCACTGGGTAATGAAGTTCAAAAAATTAATTTATTAACACCATCTGGAGATGTCATGTGAAATTTTCTATGATGCACTTTTAAGAAAATCAACACAATAAATTCTTGCCTGTGTCTTTCCTAAGGATAGCTGACTTACATTTCCTGTGACCCGGGAGCTGCTCCTCCACCTTGTATATGGAGAGACGTCCCACGCCTCCGCAAGGGGACCCCCTTTCACCTCGACACACCAGACTGCAATCCTCCTCTGGAGCCCGCGGACTACTGATACGGTTCCCACAGTGGCATTCAGCTCCATATTCCAGACCTGCAAACTGGTACCCACTAGTCACACACACACACACACACACACACATGCACACACATACTGAGTTCCTTGATGGCAATATGCCCTAGCCCAGAGCAATCCATAACCTCAAGCCACTAGCCGAGAGCTAAGCTTTCCCACAGGACGCAAGTTAACATTTGGAAGGCATCAGTTCATTCAGTTTTCCTTGCATTAAACCTCGCGTCCAGCCCCTGCGATATTTGTTAGCGCTGCTCCTTCTGCTCTCATCTGCGAGTATAGTGCTACTGTCTTTGGACTGAGGTCACCTCTGATCTGTACTTTACATATCAAGGGCACCGTGACTCATCTCTGTGCCTCTCTCTTTATCCTCTGTCCTTAGGTAAGATAGAGACCTCATCAAAATTGACCTTTTCATATGTCCTTTGAAGCTTCCTCCTAAATTGCCTTGACTTTTTACTTTTGCTCATTTCAATAATTGGGCTGCTTAGGTAACGAGCATGACTCCTTTCCGTGTGAATGAGCGGGGGAGAAGGCTGAGTGGGTTTGAGATGTGAACACCAACTCTCAGTCTGAAAGCATCCATCTGTCCTCTGGCCTAACTACTCTTCTGTCTCAGTGGCACTGCGCTGCATCTTGCTGTTACGATTTAAAAGGGAGTAATACAACTGGACCATCATTGTCTTTGCTTTGAAAAATCCTCCCGCTCCTTCACATTTTCTTTCAACACTGAGCACACAATGCTGCACATTCTGCCTCACTGAGCTTCGCAAACCTGATCAGCTAACACATCTAACTTCTGAGCCATTAACCGATTCGTATAGTCACCTCATTAAGCTTTTGAACACACACGCCTCCCTCCTTCCCTCCTCTGTGACAGATCAACCCTTCAGTCGTGGTCTTCCCTTACTGCCGCTCCTACCTCTCCCTCCCACCCCCTCCATCTTTTACTGTCATCCAGCCACCAGCCACCTGGCTCTCCACTGGAACACAGGAGCCATTCATCGACAAGACTGAGATCCAAAGCATTTACTCAAACAGCAGGCCCTTTGTGGTCCCCTAACAGGAACCTGCCGCGAATGCATTACCTTTCCGAGCAGGTGTCTTGACACAGAGAGCTGGTCATTTTGCGCAGGTCATACAGCATGGTTCCCCCCAGAGCGCGTTCATTGGCATCGTGCACAAAGCAACCGATGTAGGTCCCTGGATGTGTCAAAACAAACCAGTGAGAGAGTGCCTTCGTGATGCAAAGAAATCCAACATGCCCTGGGCTACTTTAAATCTAATTAACTCTGTCAGTGTTTGCATTTCAATAAAAGTCCCCACATATGCTATAAAAATGTAACCATGTGTGATTAAGGTGGAATAAGTTGTAAGACCCTCCTCTATCTTTTTACCTGACCCAATGTCCTTTCACGATCCTCCCTTGGATCTGACACTGTTGCTGCTAGATTTTAAGGGTACATTAAGGACATTTGAAAGATTTAGGAAATGTATGATGTGAAAAGGTAAAGTCATACAAGCAAGACCTTGTGGTGCACCAATATTTGCATTCCAACTGTTTTTTATTTAAGTCTACAATTAATTTACCATGACAACATATTAATTTTCCTACACATTTTTAAGGTTTCAAGGACACTGAGGATTTGGGTTTCATTTTTGATGTTTCCTACCATTTCTGCCACCGTAGAGATAGACAGATGCCAACTGGAGAAGATTTGGGAGGCACTGGAGGAGCTGCATGCCATAGGACTGAGGGGATGTGGCAGCAAGGTGCATGGGCCAGATGGAAGCAGGAAATGGACCATAAAATCTCTGACAGGCCAAGCATCACCATATCAAATTCATGATTCAATCAGTGTACAATGTCCTTTGAAGCCCATCCAGGCTCTTCTGCTGGGGCAAGGCTGAGTCACCAGCCCCTGTGCCTCCGGAGAGAAACACTGGAGCACATCCACAGCTGTCATCTGAAAGCCTTAAGAGAAGATTCCCATCATTTGTGTCAGATTATGGAGCTGAGGGCTATGGCAGAAATCATCCCCAGAGGTGTCACCCACAGTCCGCCCCACCATCCAGCAAGGTAGGTCATTGCTTTAATCAAAGCAAAGGGGACGCCCCAGCCCCAGATGCTGTGGGTTAATGGAGGGAGGCAGCTCGATTTCCCAGACCGCACAGAAATGACTGCACTGCTTTCTTAAACATATTATGCTGCAGCTGATTCTTCCCTAGGAGACCTGCATGGAAAATGCCAATTAGAGGATGTTATACCCATGCCTGGTGCATGCTCATCATGGTCGGCTGCAGAAGGTTTACAGGGAAGTCTCTGTAATGGGGCCTACAGTCTACAGGGTGTCACAAACATGTACATGAGGAGAGTCATCAAAAATTGACGTGACAGAGAGGACCTCAAGACGACTATGGATCAAAACACGTTGGACATGCTAGTTGGACGCGAGGCAGTGTCAGAAAGATCTCAACTGGGTCTGATGTCTGACTTGAAAGATGTAAAATACCCAGTGACTGCAAAGACATATCAACACTGAGAGTTTGGCACCTAGTAAAACCCCTGTAATTTTTGTTAGTACTGATCCGCTTGAACACCTCTGCGTGTATAATGCCTCTGTACTTTACATATCAAGGGCATTGTGACTCATCCCCTCTGGGCAAAAGTTTCCAGCAGCATATAATATGAATTTTCCACTGTCATTATAAGCTGTTTGAATAGCTAGGGCTCTTGTATCTTTGAAAATGTGAAATTGTTTTGGAAGTGTTATATCTGTGTACTGTTATATCAAATTGATCAGAGATTGAAAATAAACTTGTGATAGCAAATCATCAGCCCTCTGTATGGATGTTATGTTGCATTACATTAATGGAAAAATGACTAGTCTTGTAATTTGAAATGAAGGGTTGCATAGACAGGCTGTACAGACTTTCACACTGTGGTGCTATTCTTGTTTCTCTGCTGCACACACACACAAACACACCCGCCACACCACTCTTTTTTTTTTTTTTTTTTGAAC
>OMLB01037140.1:0-15728 GCA_900302555.1 Myripristis jacobus | reverse complement strand
ACTACTCTGCAAAAAAAAAAAAAAAAAAAAATCACTCGATCCTCTCTAACTGCATTACATTATTCTCCAGGGACTAAGTACCCCTAATGATTTTTGGCTGGAAATCAGAGACCCATTTGGACTAATAGTGAGGACTGATTGGCTGCCAAAAAGTAAACAGCCAACTGGGCCTGTGCAGTGTTTATGGCTTAATTTTGCACGAGGTTATGTAAGTTACTGTATTTGATTATACATCAGGCTATTCTCTGATATATTCTCTGCATATTTCAGGACTTAGATAAGAAATATTGATTTTGTCCGTGAATCTATTGTAGCTTTCATTTAGCAGTCACAACTTTAACTGTTTAAAGATGTGGTGGGACTCAAGCACTTTATTTTGTTTTTTATCTGTTTCCAAGTCAGCAAGTCCACCAGACACTTGCTGCGGATGCTCAGACCACAATATATGTGTCACTGTCACCAGAAACCATTCATTAAAGCTGCACCACCCAACTTTAGGTCAAAATAGCAGCAAGTGGTAACTGTTTGAATTTTGCTGATTTCAAAACCCAGCAAATAAGATAAGATAAGATAAGATATGCCTTTATCTATCCCACAATGGGGAAATTCTCAGTGTTGACAGCAGCAGTACAAGCATATACATACACACACACACACACATACCGTGCACTCAGTGAATATAAGTGGACTGTATAAAAAATTTTTAAAAATGTGGGAGGTGATGTCAAGAAGCCCTGTACACATATTTCACCTCCAAGTTTCCTCCAGTGTTTTGATCTGGTGGTCTTTCATTATCACTGCGCTTTATGATCCAATTCAAAATATGGTGATTTATTGGTGCTTTGTCCTATGACACAGGTTGAAGTAACACTGAGGTTAGGATTTTCTACCTAAATGTAGCGCGCTTCCTGCATCCTCGTGCCTATGCAGGTCACACAGTAGCGGTGTTCACCCCTGCCAGTCGGAGCCAAAGGCGGTAATCAACCGTTACTGTTTCAGAGCCAGAGACTAAAATGCCGATTTAATCCGTTTACACCGAACTCAAGCCCCGGGCCTTGTCTGCACTGAGCCAGGTAAATCTGAAAACACTGGTGTGCCCTTTCATCGACACTGCACAGCACAGTTTTCACACCTTCTCTTTCTCAGCTCCATCAGTTTATCCCTAAACCCTGATTTATAAAACAAAACAAACAGAAAAATGTGTTACTTGTTCATACTTCTGCCAAATACATTCAACATGCAAGTGACTATTACTTAAAATAATGTTTTTCATTTTGTTAAAGAGCAACCAAACCCTAAACCCAAGTCTCTATGAAGCCTGACCTCTCATGGTGAGAAGTAGGTTGCCAGGTCTGTGGTGACAGGTGACGTCTTCACCCACAGAGAACAACAGGTGATGACATCACCTGCCACTAAAGACCTGGCACCCTCCTTTTGTAGAAGCCAGGCTTCACGGAGATTTGGGTTTGGGGTTTAGTTACACTTTGATTATGAGAGTAAGGAAAAGAAAGTCCGAGAAAAACTCTTATGCTGTGTTCACGGAAAAGTGGAAATCAGAGGATCACAAGGACTATTAGTGAGTCTAGCTTTCTTTGGACAGATCAGTGGCTCACCTCTGTTTGGGATGCACTTTTATATTTCACTCTTTAAGATTTCTTATGGGCAAAGGCGATTCAACATCAAACACCACGCCAGAATTTTATTTGAGTAAAGATGAATCAAATTAATTTACAGTTTATTAGTTTGTGGCGATGATGTGATCTGTGTGGCCTAGTGCAGCTTTGAGAGCAGTCACACTGATGATGAGTCAAAAAAAAAGAGGGTGGAGCAGACGTTTTGCCAAATAATAACCATATGGCAAGCAAACTGCTATCAAAGAAAATGGCCAAATTTGAATCAAATCAAAGTGCAAACCTCCCACTCCCAGCACTGCGTGGATTGAAGAAATTACGCAGCATCCAAAGTGAGAAAAAACTCAGATTCACATTATAGGGGTCTACTTAGAAATTTCAAAGCGCTTGACTGCCCTTTCAAGATGATGTAGAAGCTCGGCTCGGCTCCTTTCATCACTTCTCACTCACACTGGCGCCCATAACGCTTCTTGACACCAGGCATGAGAAACTAGCTCAGTGACAGCAGCTCCTGTGCCCCTTTGTGGACAAATCTTCATGATTTTGGTCTCTTACATTTTGAAAATGAATTAACCAATTGCAAAAATAAAGATATCATTGATTCAGGCTTCATTTACTACTTTAAGTAATTTACACCAGTCAGTGGCTGCTTACTATGATGACTGGGATTGAATTTTGTTTCACAGATACAGGTGTGGTCAGGCTTAGTTTGCATCCCTGATCACAAACTTCTCTTTTCTGTGTCCAAATCAGACAGAAAAACAAACTAGGATGAAGGTAAATAGCACCACAACACGCAGAGGGCCAATGTGTGACTGCTGTAAGGCGTTAGACTGCCACCTGGTGGTCAGCTGGAGTATTTCAAAGAGCATATGATCTGGAATTCATTTCAGTACCAGTAAACAAATAACCAAATAAACAAACAACATTATGTTTACAGGACTCACGTCAGTCTTCATTTTTATAATGCTGATGCACAATCCACCCAAATAGAGAATCGCAATAATGTGATTAAGCCTACTTAATGATATTTTCATCTATTATATATCACTACAATAACCCTACAGAGGCTTAAATGTGGGTATGGCACTCATTTGTGAGTTTGGAAGTTTACAGTGACTTATTTTACTTTATGATGTTTCACTCCCAGTGCTATTACAGCAATATAGGACTTTTAAAAAATATTGCTGATATCTGGAGACTGTATTATCTGTCAGTTTGTTACAGTTCTTGTGCATGCAGACAATAAATGCACATTGAAACCTACTTCCTCCTCAGCTCAAAGCAAAAGTTGTGTTGCATTTGTTTTAATTTTATGTGTCTATTCAGCTCACTTTAACAGAGATTGTAGGCCGCACCGACACCATGAAGCCTTGGTTCAGCTTTAGCCTACGTCACAAAAAAGTAAACATAATTACAGTGTTTCGTTTATTTATTTATTTATTTTTTATAAAGAAATCTGTTGGCGTAGTTTACAACAACACATCAGAAAAAACAAGAGAGGAAGTGATCTCAGCATGGGTTTAATGACGCCTTCAATTACCGGAGGAGTCATCGGAGATTCGAGGACCAGAGACGACCGACCCAACAACATGGTAAGCAGGTAAAGTAGGTATTCTCATTCTCATTTTACAAGAGCTGCTGAAATGTGACTTTTAGGGACGTGGAAAGCATTGAAACAGTCAACAAGTGAAATGGTGGCAGCTGTATGTGCTATACACGGTGTTGTTGCAGTTCAATTCAGCAAACTAAATTTATCTTTGCACTCACATAGAAACATAAAAATTTATAAAAGATAAAACACCTTGCCTACTCTGCAGGCATGCTATATAAATGTTGATAAAGCGTGTTACTGTTTCAGTCTCTTTCAACTACTCATTTTTCATTGTCGTTTTTGTTTGTAATAAACTAATTTAAACTCAATGGCATACCTAATGTGCGACTTCTCCCCTTCATGCTACAGCACAAAGTCACTCTATGACACTTTTTTATGTATTATAAACCACAATCCCACAAAGTATTATTCTTGTTATTAAGGGTTCATTTATTGTTTGTGTCCAAAGCGCAACAAGTTCCGTATCCGGTGCGTTTAGGGCTTTAGTCCTCGAATGTCGGAGTTTGCGCCGAGCCCCTGAAGGCAGCATCATTTCCTGTTCTAACGCTGTATCGTCAGAACAAGCCAAAGACAGTTTAATGTATTTTCCGCCCAGTTATTTGCCTGACAGTTTGTTGCATCTTGTTTACCGAGTTATGACTGACTAGCAAGCGCCACAGCAATGTTTTGGAAATATTTCGACGCGGTTGGACGACTCGAAAATCCAGCGGGCTCTACGAGCGAGGTAATGTTAGCATTCAAGCTAACGCGTAGCTGGCTAACTTCTTACCTAGCGAAACTGACGTTGACAGCTTGGCTCGTTGCTGGAGCTGACAGGCGTTTGTACGCATGCCAAAACACGAAAATATCATGTAAGCTCCACCATGAGGAACACACTTTAAGCTGTAAAAAGTCACAGTGATAAACCGGTGTTAGCGTCCGTTGTTGCTCATCCAACAAGTGGTCTTTTATTTTGTTGTGGGTGCTTGTGGAAACCACTCACTTAAAGTCAGAGCGCCTTCAGAAATGCAGCTTAACTGTGTAAAAATGACTCATATCACCTAACTAACACTATCTAATGGAGTGTTTGCGGTTTGTTCCCGTGTGCCAAACTCAATCCAACCCTCCCTTCGCCTTACTGTAGATAGCTGCTAATGTCAGGAGTTACATAATGCCCATTGGTAATCTTATTCCTTGGCAGTGGTTATCACGCTGTCCTATTTTTGCCCCGATTTCACCCGTTTTTTTACGATGACAGATTGGGACAGATTGTGTGTGGGGGTGTGTCTCCAACCCAGCAGGTCTGGATGAGTCAGGGCAGATTTACTCTCCCCTATAAGAGGCTTATACACACACACACACACACACACACACACACACACACACACACATAGAGAGAGAGGCACAGCACAAATTAGACAGCAGACCTGTAGCATCAGTTTGATCACTGTATCGCTTAGCCAAACATGTAGGCTGTAACTTTGTCTATTACAGATGCTGCAAGGTGGATAAAAGACTGTCAACACTTGATGGAAAGGGAATTTTAATTTTAACAATGGGAATATCTGTTTCATTGCTAACTAAATGCCAAACAGTACACAGAGCTGTATTCATTTTTCATTCTCCAAAGAGGTGTGACAGGTGTCAGCCAAATAACAGGGTTAGTAAGAGGCCGCTGTTGCAGGTGCAGGTGTCGCGAAGACTACAAAAGTATTTGACACGGTAAAGGGAATAGTCCTCACCACAGGCCGACTACAGACAAACTGGATCGGGAAAGAAAAACAGTGGTTTTTAGTGATGGACGTACTTTTAACCTTTCCTTGGTACAGCCTCAACAAAAGCTGCATTTCAAGATTCACAAAGCTTTATAGTAGGGTTGCTATTCAGAGACAATTTGTGTCCAAGGTCAGCACACAAAGACACATCATCTGGTGCAATGCGAACAAAATCTGGAGAACTAGGTAATAGGCCTAGAAAAAAGTTTCATGGCTTTTTTTTTTTTTTTTTTTTTTTTTAGCTTTTTTTTTTCTACATCTGGAGTTTGTCGTGAAGTCAGACATCTTGGTGGCCCTAATTAGCAGATAAAATGGCATTCAGTGTGTATGGAAGGTAGATTTTCACCTCTTCAGTTTCTTACAAACTTGTGTCTTTGCTTCTCTAAGTAAAGTCCGGTATCTGCTGCACACAGTTCAGCATGCAGGATGACAGCAGGACAAGGAGGAGTGAAGCTGCTCTGAAGGACAAGAGAGGCCCTAGGTCCAATTAGCTGCTTGATATTCATATATTTGGTGATTCTATTTTGTCTGCCCACACTTTATACTTATATTTTTCTGTCTCTGTCTTACTTTTGTTCTCACTTTCATTGTCACTCACTGTAGGCTCCCTCCCATCTGTCTGACTGTGCATAGACAAACCACATCAGCTGTCTGCAGGAAGCTTTTCCCTTTATTAAAAGAGGAACCTGTCACTTTCCTCTGGAGAGCATATAATTATGCTGCCCCTCAAACAGACATGCACCCATCTGGGGTGACAGGCAAGAGCGCTGGAAACTCATGCAGACTTTTAGGTTTGAAATGTTGGTGACTCAAATAAAGATGTGCCAATTACCCATGCTGGTCGTGCACAATGTGCCAGTTTCAGGCGCAAATAGGATATTTGTCTTGAAAGTTCTTCTAGTTTCCTTGTGCCACATGTGATGTGCCAGTACCTGAAGCAGAGTAACTTGATTTTTTTTTCTTTTTTGACTCATTACATGGTGTTTGATCACTCCAGTGGGGGACAAGAATACTTTCATTCGTGATGAAAGTATTCTCAACTTATGATTTAGGATCTACACTGGTCAGTAGAAATAATCAGTGTGTTTATTCCTTTGTAACAGCCAGTACTTAAAGTCAGTACTCAGAGTTGACAGTGGAAAGTGTTTCTTATGCATCCCTGGTTTATGTTCTGTGGCTCAGGCATTGAGTGATACAACTCGATGAAGGAACATTCGTGATGTTCAGATCTCATATTTCTCACGGAGAAAAGGCAAATTAGGGTTTGTGCCCGGGCTTTCTAAGTATAAATAGATGCATGCAGAAGGATATAAATAGTGCAGTTCAGTTCAAACATTTCGGTAAGATCCAAAGAGGCTTAGTTAGAGGTTTAAAAAAAAAATCACATGCCTGTAATGTTTCAGAATAAAATTAAAATATATATATATAACTCCCACACACTCTTCAGCACTGCTCATTACTGTAATTTATAAACATTTTAATGTTAAACCGTCATCAAGACATTTTCAGAAACCAGAATTAAAATGACTAAACAACCAGTGAACAACATATGTCAAGAAAAGGTGCAAGATTAGAAGAAATACAAATCAGAGTAGGTTTTTTTGACAGTTAATTTGACAGGAATGATCTGAAATCTCTTTACATCTGTCACTGTATAGAGGACCTGATGACACCTTCAGCTTTCACCTTGTCCCCCTCCATGCTGTTAATCTCAGAAAAGGAAGCCATGCTCATAAAAGTGAAAAGACAACAGTGCATTTCCCCAACAAATACAATCAAAGAAATGCCAAAATCTGCAGGTTTGCTGCAGGTAGAGTGCCTAAAACGAAAGTAAAATCCAAGTAGTCACAGTGCCTTCCACACCGTGCAGTCCACCAGTGAAACTTGGTTACCATCAAATAAGGAAGAAAACTGTGTGTCCAAGTGATGACTGTTTAACTGTCAAAGTAGCTTTCAGGCAAAACACGCTTATAACCAAAATTTACCATCACAACCACTACAGGACGACCAGAAGCATGCTTATTGAGCCAAGGCTTACACACAATTCTGTAGAGCTGCATAATTAAATGTGTACATTTGCTAGTTACAACTAGTAATTGTAGAATTTGAATTAATTTGATTTTACTTTTATTTACCTGGCATAGGTTGGCGGAGCACACTGTTTGTTTGTTTGTTTGTTTTTTGTTGTTGTTGTTTTTAAGCAAAATCCCACTCAGAGTATTGACACATCAGCAGTATTGTTTTCATTTCAGGCATTAGCCTACATTTGACACACCTGCTGTGTCTAAAAATAAAAATAAAAACAATAAAATATTCTTCAGATCACTAAGATTAATTATGAGTATAATATGTCTCAAAACTATTAGGAGTATAATTTTCAACATAATTTGTATTCACTGATTTTGATCATATTTAAAGTTCCCCATTATGTAATGTCTAGATGTAGCATGTTTTATACAGTGACTGTCAATGCTGTCTGGTATTTCAATTTTCTTCTGCAAAAACTTACTTTACCATCTTACACTGCCTTGCAATGTGATGCATTTAGAGCCTTGTATTCACAAAACATTTGTCCTTGAGTAGGAAATATGAAGAGAAATTCACAACAGAAAATCGTCTGTAAGTACAGTAAAAAAATAATGGCTCACTCTTCCTCTTCCAGTAATTGCATATAAACAGAGCAAGTTTTTGTCTGTTTCCTGGCAATGTTGACCGGCATTCAGCTAAATATCTGAAATCTCCAAATGAAGAACAAGTAGGCAAGACTGGCAGGGAGTCAGCGGGTTCAACTACAAAGTAACCTCAGCACAAAATAACTCCTGGAATGCACTGAACATCACATATTGATGATATATGACAGTGTGAGGGTATCCGAGGGTGGAATTTTCCTTCTGAGGTTTATTGTATCCCATACTGTTACGCAGTATGTAGCACTCGTATAGTCCATCTAGCCTGACTGGTTTCTCTCCTGTGTCTGTCCTCCAGTGAGCGACATGGACAGCTCTGTCACCCTGTGGCAGTTCCTTCTCCAGCTGCTATTGGATTCTAGTAACGAGCAGCTGATCTGCTGGACCAATGAGGAGGGGGAGTTCAAACTGCTGCAGGCGGAGGAGGTGGCCAGGCTATGGGGAGCCCGCAAGAACAAGCCCAATATGAACTATGACAAGCTCAGCAGAGCTCTCCGATACTACTATGACAAGGTAATCGCATCAGATCAACCCATCTCTCCTACAAGACAGAAACACGCTGCCCTGTATTTGATGTCAGACCTTTTTTTTTGTTTTGTTTTTTTTTTGGTACAGAACTTTCACTTTAGACAGGTAGTGTAACAGCCTGGAGTCCTGCACCGTATCAGAAAATAAAGATGGACACACATCCCTTTTGCTCCAAAGTGCAAAAATGCAAAACTCAGCAAACATTTGAGTCATGTGACCACCTGTGTGTAAGAGGGATTAATACCCAGAAACCCCCTCATAACATCCCACCTTCTCTGTCCATAGAACGTTAATGGCTGTCAGGGTGAGATTTGCTCCTACCCTCTGCGGAATAAAAACAACTAGTATAGCAAATGCATTTTTGAATGTGATTCATTTTTGTTTTCAGATTTATGTTGATAGATCTAGCACCAAATTAAATGTGCACAAGGTCTTTTCATTCTTTACCAACAGCTTGAGGGGCATTTCGGTGAGCCATCTATTCTGCTACTTTTGTTGGGCTGCATACAACTACTACTACTACCATTACTGCTAATAACAGCAATGATAATAAGAATAATGATAAAATCTTAACTCCTGCAAGTCTGAAATCATAGGAGCATCTATTTTTGTCATTTGCTGGAAATTTAATATATTCTGGAATTTATAGACAACAAATGAAGTTTCAGGTCAGGAGTTAGGATTTGTTTTGCTGTACAACTGAAAAAAAATCCTAAAAATAACCATTCCATGCCTCATCCTAGTTTTCTTGAACATTATGTTTTTTTTCAGGTGCTGAAAACTAAAGAAAAGGCAATGTATCATTCTTCTGAATTCAGAGAAAAAAATAGAAGAAAATGCAGTTTGCCATTACTGTGCAAAGACTTGGAGGACACTTTTTTTTTCTGTTTTACTTTTCGGATGAATGACACCCCCTCAGAACATATCTAACAGCAGCTTACTGTCAATCGATGTGTTATTGTTTGCTACTGCTCAGGCCCCTCGCAAAGCGAGCCAAAGCATGACGGCTGTGTCTCAGCGCTCTGTCTCCCACTCTGCTTGTGGTTTGGCTTAAACACAGCCGACCCTGTGGGCGTTCTGGGCTGGGTTGCTCTGCTATGTTTGGCTGCAGCATGATTGGCTGCTAGTTTGGTACAGACAGGAAGGATGGAGCTGTCCCACGCAGAAGGCTTTTCTGTGGTCTTAGTTTTCTATTTTTTGCTCTCTGTGCCTCTCTGGCCCCTACTTCCTCTGTGGTAGAGGACTAATACCTGAGCTACAGAATTATTTGTGCTGTTTTCTCCCTGCTTTGACTGTCAGAGGTAGAGATGAGAATGAAGGATTTGTTTTCTTTCTGCCTTATGCACAAAGAAGGTCAACCTATTTTTTTATGATTTGCAATAATATTTGTTTCTCTGTCTTCTTTGCAGAATATCATAAAGAAGGTGAATGGTCAGAAGTTTGTCTATCGCTTTGTGTCCTACCCTGATATCCTGAAAGGGGATGTTGCTACACGGACAGAGGGCGGGGAGGTGGTTGTGGGGGGTGTCCCGCTGCTGTCGGAGAGGGGGGACAACACCCTACAGGAGGGTGAGTGCGGGGACCGGAGCAAAGCGGGAGTCAGCTCAGCGACTTCAGGTTCCAAGCAGTCGAGCCGCAACGACTACATCCACTCCGGCCTGTACACCTCCTTTACCCTGACATCACTGCAAAACGGACGCCAGCTCTTCAAGTCCATCAAGATGGAGAACCCAGCAGAGAAAATGGGTGACAGGAGAGGCACCAGCACTGCAGCCCAGACCCAGGAGGCGTCGCCGCAGCAACCTCAGCCGCCACAGCCCACCATGTCACCGTCCGTCATCAAGTTTGGAAACAGCCCTCCGAAGCCAACGCAGCCTCACCAGGTTGCCATAGAGCTGGCCCTGATGCCCAACCAAACTTTGTATCCTCTCCAAGCTCCACCTCCAAGGAACGAGGACATGACCGCACACTCCTCGCTGCTGCCTCCGCCAGCCTATTCCTTTGAACACATCCGCCCATCGGAATCGCAGTTCAACCTATCAGACCTGACCTCGCCAAGCCCCTCCCCAAGCATAGTGCCTGATTCCTGCCAGGAGCTGGTGATCGACAGCGATATCGAGTCCATCTCCCCTCTGCCCACAGAAACTCAGTCTCAGGAGGCCAAGGCTAGTAAACACAAAAACTATCACACATGGCTACTTGAAGTACCTCAGCAGAAGTGAAAGCCTAAAATCTGAACCACTTTATTCTCTAAATTCCAAAAATGTGTCTTTTTTGTTTGAACAATTGAGTTTTTTTTTATATACACACACACACATACACATACACTCAGTGTTCACTTTATTAGGTCCACTTTATTGTGTAGTTTTAGAATGTACTGTAGTATTTTTAACATTGTGAACACACAAAATTAGTGGCACCCCTACTATCAAAGCAATCACACTTCTCTTTATTAATTGACCCAACCATTGTAGTAGAATAACAAAAGTGAGACACTCTTCACAGTTGTGAGAGTCAGTGTATTTCATTTCCGCTATAAATAGAAACCCCCTTGTAGAAATCATCTGTCTCCGTCCGTCTTGTAGGTGGAAAGTGGCAGTGGTCAGTCTGGAGGCGAGCCAGCTGCAGTGGAGGCTGACACCAGTTCATCCTCAGTGAGCAGCAGCACCACAAGCAGCACTCAGAGCTCTGGAAAGACGCGCAAGCCGCCAAAAGTCTTGCAGCTCAGCCCGCCAACACTGCTGGTCACCACCTCCGACTTCTCCCCCAGGAACCTCTGCAGCCCCTCGCTGCCTACCGCCTCTCTCACACCAGCAATGCTGCAGGTATGAGCTCAGCTGAACTCGGTGGTAAAGTGAGCTTTCCTTGAGATTGTAACACTTCAGTAGCCACTGAAGTAAACATAATAAATAAATAAATAAAAACACAGGGAAATACATAACACAAGGTGGTGGCAGCAGGGAGCAAGGCTTCATCATAGCAGAATAACAAAGTAGAAAATCAGCAAAAAGACCGCAGAGGCTGTTTTTATAGATAACAAAATGGAGTATAACAGTTTTTAAAATGTATGATTCTGTATATGGATTTGACTTTTTTGAGGGCATGATTCAATTTGATAATTGATTTTTTACACTCCGGGATAGTAGCTATACTAGAAAACATGCAACTTTCCAAAAACAAACAAACAAACAAAAAAAACACAGCTGTTTCATTACACACACACACATACACTGGACTGCATTGCTTCTCAGGAGGTTGGGAAGGTAAATCAGCACAAGAAACTACTGTGTACATTACCTCTAAACTTTGGTTAATTTTTAAAAACTGTTTGTGATTAAATATGATTCAGTTATTAAAAAAACAAACAAAAAAACAAGAACTTTAATTCTTGATTTAAACAAGGATTTTTTGACTAATTGAATGGTAATTGGTCTGCTGATTAGAGACCAAATTTTAACCAAAAAAAAACATGTTTTTTGGGCATAACATCAGGATATTCTCATATATGCTCTCTTAGCCTAAGATGGTTTGTGTTTATTGACGTATTTAATGCAATGCAAGTTTGATTCTTTTAATTGTTTGGGGTGCCTGAAGATGAGCTGTGGACAGAATTGGCACAACATGTCACTATTTGCTGTTCCTGACCAGCAGGTGGTAGCAGTGTAAAGCAGTAAACTGTGACGCAGTGCTCCCTGCCCTTGGTATGTCTTGTATTCGTGACGTTGTAATTGGTACTGGCAATGTTGTTTGCAGACCACATGACAGCGTGTGCTACTGTATGGCGCTTAGGACTCTATTAGATCTGCTGGTTTGGACAATGCTGTTATTCTTCTGTCCCTCCCAGGCGGGTCAGGTCTGGTCATGAGATCCTTCCTCAGACCACCAGTCCCCTCACACACTTATCTTGTGCCCAGGGTCAACTGGATTTTCCTGGCAGTTGTTGATTAAATCTATTCCCCCCTCCCAGTTTCGCCCTCTCCTTTCAGTGATCAACTTGAAATAGTTTGTATCCTCATAACAATGTACAGTTCAGAAGAAGTGGGTATTTGATGGTCAGTATTGATATTCTTGGGTTGAAACTGCTGATATTGCTGGCATTTTACTCCAGTGTTCAACGTCTTGAAGTTGGACCATTTTCATCCCAACATTTCACTCAGCAAAAGCACTAGTACCCCCAAGAAGCCAAGTATCCAGTGTGTCCCCAGAATGTTATTTTTGTCAGAATGGAAAAGCAGCAGAAACAGCGGACCATGGTTTGGGTGTAATCCAGTCATAACGCACATGCAGTGTAAACAGACTAAAATGAGATGCAGATTTTTAAAGTACAGCAATAGCAGAGCAACCATTTTCAGTTGAAGGTTGGGCATACAGTGATGCGATTTCAAAAATCAAAATTGATCTTGAGTCTGTTCTGTCTTCTTCTGTCTTCTTCTTCTTCAGACTCCCACTCTGTTGCTGACTCCCAGTCCTCTGCTGTCCAACATCCACTTTTGGAGCACGCTCAGTCCTGTTGCTCCGCTCAGCCCAGCCACGCGGCGCCAGGGAGGCCACCTATTCCAAGTCAGTACATCTACCATACATTCTCCATCATCATCATCATCACCAAACAGTGTCTTTTACAGCCTTCATACAGTCGTGACAAACCTGGAAATCCAGTACATTTGAAAATATAATTTCCAGGCCCTGGAAAAGTTTTTAAAAATTATATTTTCCTAAAAGCTGTGGAAACGTCTGAGTAATCTGCGAATAGCAGAATCTGCTCTGTGATGGCACTGTAGGATGTACGTTGTGTTTTCATAGACGTCTAAAAAAATACTGTTACTTTTAACATATATATTGTTAAAACACCTTTTCAGTCGCAGCCTTGAAAGTAGTTTCTTATGGTCATGGAACTGAAGCTACACTTTATGTTGAAGTCACGGGAAAGTCATTAAAAAAGGGTATAAACACAGCTTTTAATCAGTATTTCTCTAATCCGTCCTAACACACTCTACTCTGCTCTGTTCCAGTTTCCATCGGTCCTCACCCCCCAGTTCCAGATCCCAGTGCACAGTCTGGACGGCACCAACACGCCAGGCCCCATCTCCCCCGACCCCCAGAAAACATAGGAGTAACCCCCTCCACCGTTGACCCTGAAAACCTGACTTCCCTTCCACCTTCGACTTTTGCTCCCAGATATAGGACACTGATCTGGGAGTTGAGTCACTGCCATTCCCACCACTGTGGTGCCTCTGATTTTGGATGAAGATAATAGCTCATTGCCACAGAATTCACACTACAATCAAACACATGGAGGGAGAATTCAGAAATATCCTAGCAGTCCATGTTCACGGATGGGGGTAACACATTCAGTTGGTTCAGCATCATTGTGAGGATGCTGTTTTAAATACACACACACACACATACACTGATGTGATTATTCCTTACATACGTTTGTATTCAATTCCTCTGGCCTCTTGGGCTCCTCAACTATTGGAAAGAAGGAGGAATTTCCATGGCAACTGTTTGCTGTATGTGGATTGGACACTGAGCAGCCAGAAATATGCTTCATATTTGAACAGACAGACCAGTGGGATTTCATACATCTGAACCTGTCCTTTTGTACAATTTCCTTCTCAACTTGTGCAACCGTGCTACCATCAAAGAAAGACTTACTAGGCTCTACCCTTTTTCTGCTCTGCTGACAATGATTCTGTTGTTGCTCTGTGTGCTTTTAAATGTTTTAACCAGCTGTCCTTAACTTCCCCTTTTGCTCTTGTTGAAGGGCATTATTTTTAACTTGATAACTTGCATGTTTACCTAAAACTTATCTTTTACCCAGCTCTCAGCCTGAAGTTAAATGTCAAGCCTTGCCTCTCCTGCCTGAGTGTACAGTGCTAGATGCTCTGGAAACTAATGAGCTGGCGAACAATAGCCATAGCCATATCCAATAGGACCCTTACCATAACTGTCTTACCGTGACATGTGGCCATATCAGAGCTAAACCTTAAACATACCTCCTCGATAGGTTGCTGTATGCCCTCACACCTACTGTACGTGCAGTAGAATAGTCCTGAAAGCCAGCATGGCCTGGTCTGTCTCCAGCCAGTAGACTCTCAGGTATGAACCAGAGACAGTGAAGCCATAACCCTTGCCGTGCATGCACACTGTGAGAGACTTGGTCGATGGTTTGCTTTATTTTGACCGTTGATGGGCGTTGCAAGAGGTTTGGATTCTATCTGTGTAGCTGTCTGCAGCTATGAAGTTTTGACCAGACGAATCATGTATTTGTCACTGATTTTGTGTTGCCCATGGTAACGTTGCATTGTTTTTAGGAGTTAACAGCTAGCTGGCAACATTTAGTCCAGCAGTATGTCACATTAAATTTAAGGAGTGAGCAGCTTTGAGTGGCTGGAGTCAACTCCTTGTCCCTTTTTGTGCTTGAATAACTGTTCACAATACTCACATCACAAAGGCAACAAGAAGTGTGGAAATTTGACGGCTGTTGATGGCTGATGACTGATGGTTCAGTTCTCTGCTAAGTTTGTAGACTGCCTGCACGTTGGCCAAGTTTCCCTCGTCACTCAGCTCTATAGCAAACGCCCGGACTTCTGATGATTTTTCTTCTCACAGTGTGAATGCACGGTTACCTAAACTCAGACCATATCCTTCCCTTCTAGTGGCTAGATCCTTAACAGTCTAGCCTTAAGCTTGACCTAGCCTTAGCCATGTGTAATGCGTTAACCTTTAACCCCAGCTGGATTTTGCAGAAAATTGTTATGGAGCATTTCAGCACCTCCCTCGCCATATAAATCCCTTTGTAGAGGTTTCAGCCATGAAATAATTAAGCCCCATTTTTTAAAATGACTTTGAAGCCATATGTCTGAGAAAGACTAAAAAAAGTAAGATACCGCACCTCTATGCCATTGAACATGTGGAATTAGTAAATCAAACTTGTTTACATGTGATAGTTGTGTGTCCAAGTGTCACGCTCGAACCCAGGGATGGACGACCAGCGAATCTTCTAGGGGGGGAAAGTTATGCTCATTTTTACTCCACTAACAGACACGCGCCCCCTTAGCCTACAATCAGTCATATTGATACGGTGCCTTACAGCCTAGCCCAAGTTTATCTCACACAATTTAACAGGTAATATAGATAAACAAGAAGTAGTTCCTGTTTAGGTCTAATGTTTTCTATGCCATATCTTTGCTTAGACCAAACCAGAGCCCCGGAAGTTGTGAGAAGAGCTTCAGAGGGATTTTTAATGTGTGAGACTCTCCAGTGCAGCTCATGACAGTTTGATTTCGCTGATTTTGTCCAGTACCTCCCAGGTGCTGCAGTTTTCTTTGGGATGCGTCACTGTACAGACAAACAACAACAAGTGATATGCACACCATGGGAGTTTTGCAAGGCCGTGTTGTGTTTGAGTCGTGGTCCAGGCCTGCAGCACACGTACACGGTGGATTTATCACCACCTCTCGGCCCCGTCTCTCTCCTACCTGCTTAAATGTTTGTGATCACAGATCTTCTC
>OMLB01037138.1:45741-63078 GCA_900302555.1 Myripristis jacobus | reverse complement strand
TGATCAAAAAAAAAAAAAAAAAAAAGAGTCAAAAGGGACTGACTCAAGGTAAGATAGATGCTTTCTTTTTGGTTTGTGTAGGTTGGGCTGGATTTACAGCTATATACAAGTGAACAGGTGGTATCCAATTTTGCAGTCCTCCATAACATCCACCTACTGAGTAAAAATATCCATAGATCACTGCAGCCCATGAACCTGTTACCGGTTTTGTCCCATTCAAGTTCCTCTGCTTGTATGCAGTGTTTCTTTTTGATCTATGAATGTGTGCATTATAAAAATCTGTCCTGAAAGGTAACCAATACAGAAAAATAATCTCTTTCGATGTTGACAAATAATGCATCTGTGGTACGATTGTGGTATGACTTGAATGATGACCAGTCTCTTCTAGTCATGCTGAATTTATGGTCTTGAGGGAGGCCTATCTGCCTCTGCTACTTATTTTCAAAACAATACCATGTCTTTTTCTTAAATCATCATGCTTACATTGCAGTCTTTAAAATATATTGTATGATTTTCCATTTACTATAAGTATTCAATGCACTTTTTAGCAGAGTAAAAAAGTTATCCCAGGTATGAGCAGTACCTTGGGTCTTCTGGCACCAGGACTGGGTGTCAGGTTGGGCCCTGTGCCGCGGAGCTGTGCTAATGGTACTCCACTTGTCCCCCTCCATAGCGCCCATCTGACCTGGGATCTTCAGGGACAGGTCAGCCCACCCTCCGCCATTGACTGATGGCTCCTCCCTCCAGCTGGACGACACTGTGGAGGCAGAGAGAACATAAAACCACAGTGTATTGTGGGGTCTGAATTTCACCGGTCAGTGTAAATCGGTATTGTTTTGGTTAGAGAAGTACTTTTTAGATTAAGGAAGGTGAAAACAGGTTAGGTGCTAGTGTCTAACAGAAGTGTGACCTATGTTACCAGCATTTGGCTGGTGGCTCGGGCCAGTTTCAAGCCTTAACTAAATGTTTAGCTGTTGTTTAGATGTTTGTAGCATCAGCAATTACATATCCTACAACATAGATCACATCAGCTTGTTTAGACACTGTATGTAGTTCCTACAATGACAATGCACCATTTTGACACCATTATTGTGAGGAAGGCCTTTTGATGGACTATTTTCTGTCCTGGTTCTGATACCTATCTCACTTTTATGTCATGCAAGTCTGTTGTAAGGAAAACCAGGAATTTAATGAAAGAAAGAGAGCTATGAAAGACTTCCTCATCTCAAGTCACTAAACATTAAATAATGGTTGAGCTCAGGCTTTACCTGGTCCACTGCCTGCATCCATCTTCCCACTGGCTCTTGAATGCAGGGACTCTGAAACAAAAACAGTGTGGAAAACACAGCATAGTTGTGAACTGTACACTTCAGAGTTATGTGTTTATCAAGTGTTAATCACACAGGATGTATTTAACTGTATTTTCATCACACTTATAAGGCCTAAGTTTCTCATTTCCTTTCTCACGCTAAAACCCACATCCAATCCCCCCACAAACTACACACAATCAACCGTAACTAAATGAGATACCGTGGTTTCCTCTGTTCTTCTTAATGTTGGTAGGGGCTGGGGCTAGAGGCGCCTCCACATGGGTCTTGGGGGCATCCACCCCTCCTGGGCTCCCAGAATCCTCAGAGCCCTTTTCCTTCCTGCGCTGCTGCCTCTTCTCTCGGTTGCTGACTTTAGTTTCCCAGGCGCCTGAAAGAGACCAAAAAAAGTTGGCCGGGTAGTTGACTGATTACTACAGACTGCAAAGCTCTGATGTAAAAGTTAAGATTATTTACAATGTGACAAATGCTGAATTCTACATTAACAAACTGGGGGAAAATACACTTAGGCTAGATCTTATAAAATATTTAAGAGACTGTGGGTTGACCTGCAAAAGATTTAATTTGAGAAGTGTCCTAAAATGACAATGGAAATACAACAGAAGTTCATCTGGCCCCGGTCAATCATTAATCACTACCTAATTAAGATTAACTGGAATTTACTGGCTTCTTATTTACAGCTATATAGAACTACATTTCAACAGATTGAAGCCGCAGGCATCACATCACCTCTCACCTACTTGACTCAGCAAATCCTTGTTGTATATTTGAAGCCCTTGGGAGAGATGGGGTAACTACACCAAGGACATCATTCTAGATTTGAGCAAAGGTCACTAAAACTGTGTGAAAGTACCACATGGCTCATCAGATGTGAGGACGAAAAGAAATACACGGGTCTTCTGGACAGTAGATAGATTAGGTGGACAGATTTAAATAGAAATCTTTTCAAGTCCTATGTGAACAGCTGTGATACATTTAAAAATATTAAAAAGAGTACTTTGACATTATGACATTTTTGTTGGTTATTTTTCCCCAGCCATAACACAGGAGGGAAAGGATTCTACTTTTGATTTCACATTTGCAATGCACTGTGCAATCAAAGGACAGAGCTAACCCATGTTAAGGAACCAGCCATCTTAGAGAAGCCGACTGATGCATAAATAAAAAAAAAAAACTAAAAAAAAACTAAAATCTGAAATGTCCGGCGCGCTGAGAGTGTGTGAAAATGTCAGGAATATGTGGTATATAAAGCGTATGGCAGCTACATTCGAAAACGAGAAGTTATTGAGACATTAAGAAGTTTCATAACTATAACGGTGTGTTTTACCATCATCGGTTTCCTTTCCATCAGTGGTAGATACACTCTGGGCTGGTTTCACATCTGCCTTGGCTTTCTTCTTGTTCTTCTTCACCTGCACTGGGGCCTGCACTACATGCACCTTTGAGGCAAAAAAAGAGAGAAATATGCACTTATCAGCTCATACATTTAAAAATAATAGTTATAACTTTAATTAGAAATTTGAAGGGGTTAATCGTTTTAGTTATGAATTCAATTACGACCGCCTAATTCAGCGGGAGTGCTTTTCTTTGCAGACTACATGAGCAGTTTCAGGACGATTTGTGCAACAGCTGCCTCACCATACCTTCTCAGCTCTGATCTCTGGGGATGGCTTGGTGACCGGCTCGATGACTTTCACTTCCTCCTGAGCAACAGTCACTGGTCTGCCATTAGACTGAGCCTTCTGGAGGAGGGAAACAGATGACAAAGTTATAATCAAAGACTTAAAAAAAAGAAGATACTCCAAGACTGTAGTGAAGAGTAAAGTCAGAGTTTTGGCAACTTTTGAGTCTGCCATAAATCTGTCCAACTCATATGTAGCCTGGCTGTGTGTTGATTTTAGATAAGGATGGGGTCTTCACGGGAGAAATCATCAGTAGTTTAGCTGACACTTAAATGAAAACACCATAAGTTAGTGGTGGTATCTCAGTTCAAAGTCTTTACATGTGCTGTGGATATAATTAGCCTATTCTGAGGGTCTTTAACGTTACTAGCTAGATAAAACCTTCAGCTGCTAACCTTATTCACATGGCAAAAATAGCATTGTAATGACACAAGGAAGCTATGAAAGCAGGGTTTCTTAACAGTTTTCTACGACAAAACCTGCTGCTACCAAACGATACAATACAGGAAGTGTGGAGGTAAACAAACGGGGATAAGATAACGCTAACTTTTATCGAGTTAGCTAGTGTAAAACGTTACCACAACAAGCCACACGGATTTCCCCTCACCGCTAGCATAGTCAGGCTACAGTAAGGTTACCTTTTCGGCTGATTTCTTTTTGTTCCTCTTCTTCTGCTCCTCTGGCTTGGCAGGTTTGGTGAAGTGGGCCCTGACTGGCTCGCCGCTGGCTTGGGAGACCGAAGATCCCCGCTTTTTCCCGGCCACTAGTCCGCCACAGACGGCGGCCCATGACAGAGCGAGCAGCAGCAGCAGACCCAGCGCCGCCGTGGAGAGGATGACCCATGTCGGGTACAGCTCGGGCTTCAGACCCAAATCAACCCCGAACTGGGCTCGAATGTACCCTTGCCCGGAAGACAGGAGCTCTTTCAGACGGCTAGACAGTATTTCGGCTTTTTCCAGCGCCAAAGCTTGCAAGTCCACTGCCATCGCGGAACACCAGCTAGCAATCAGTGCCAGCCGCCGTATGCTAACGGAGGAGTGGCTAATCAGGCCATTTGGAGAGCAAGTAAAGGGACAATCCACTAAAAAATACAGCGTCACTGACGTTCTGCGAGACTTGCTATGATTTTGTAGTTGTCATTATTCTGATTTTTTTTGTTTGTTTGTTTTTTGTAGTTTTTAGTTTCTGTTTTCAATTCCGTTTAAATTCAGTTCGTTTACAGAGGGGGTTTCCTCATTTCAGGTTAGTTTTTATTGTTTAAAAATGTTTCGTTTTAGTTTCGTTTTTATTAGTTTTAGTTAGTTAGTTTTTTAAATTTTTATTATATGGGGAGTGCAAGTCATGGGCAAGATTTAAGAAGTTCAGAATAGGTATTACAGTCCAAACCCAACACTTTCAATAAAGATCAGCACCAACGCCTCCTCATCAAGACTAAAAGTAAAAGGCGTTTTCTGTATATTTTCATTTTAATTTAGTTTGTTTAGTAAGTACACAATATTGCTTCAGGTAGTTTTTCCCTAAAGAGTAGTTTTTATTTTTATTTCAGTTAACTAAAATGTTTTTCCATACCTAGTTTTTGTTTTTAGTTTCATTAACTAAAATAACCTTAGTTTGGTGGCAAACAATATTTAGATGCACACACATGCCATGTCTTTAGAACATATCACCCCTATTTGAAACAGCTGATGAATCAAGTTATTGACCACTGTTTATCATAGCACTTAAAATGTTTTGAAAAAGCGCCACTGCTGTTATTAAAATACAACCACAAACGTCTTCTTACATTTTAATGCATTATACAAATAATTAAATATTAAAACAATTTCTTTGAGTAAGAGAAAAGTCAGAGGTGCAGGCCCAGTGAAATCTATTACAAAACATTAATAAGTTAAGTAGACTGTACCAATCACAGTAATTACCCCACTAGGCTTTGTTTTGCTTGTTGTTTCATTACCAGTGTTTGTTTACCAAAACAGCTCACAAGTGCTTGTTGAGAGGTGTGTTTCTGCCACAACAACATGTCCATTAGTAATCTTTCTGCCCCTAATGGAGTAGCTTGAGTGTTTTTTTTTTAAAAGCAGGTTTTCAGTCTCTAGGCTGTTAGTCAGACTATTCTCATTTGAAAACAAAAATAATCTCAGATCGGGACTGCCCAACCACATACACAAACATAACAGAAATAAATATCCCGATGTAACAAAGAAGTTACAAAATGCTATATGTAACAGTGTCTCAAAAGTCAGCATCCAGCGTGAATTCACAGTCCATCATGTTTGACATAACTCCAAATCTCTGGTACTCGGCCACTCGTTTCTCAAAAAAGTTGGATTTTCCCTCTAATGAGATGGACTCCATGAAGTCAAAGGGATTTTCACTGTGGTAAACCTTGGATTAAAAGAAAAGAAAAAATAAAGTTATTTGTGCCAAAGTATTAACAGATCAAACAGTTACAAATACTGCAGTCTAAAAACAGTATTTAATCTAAATGTTATGAGAATTTCATTTAAAATTCTAAGTATAAAATCACATGTAAAGGGTACATGTCATTCATTTTAGCCAAGTTGAATTCTTGCAGGGTATCTAGCAATATCAGAGTTAAATTTAATGTTTTTAAGACATTTTCAAGAGAACTTTAAACAAAATTGATGACAGGTTTTTTTTTTTTTGAGGTTTAAGAAAAAAATCATCTTTTTCTTGTTTCTTGTACAAATGAGCACTGCAGGTGAAGTGTTAAGGTAAGTACTGTATATTGGGTCTGTGCTGTGTTCAGTGTTAGATAGGAATATGCTCTGTTATTGACTACATGATTCTAACCCTAAAACCCTCAACTTTTCTCAAATCCACATGTTCCATGCTTTTCATGCAGGACAACCACAGTGGACCGACTTGTTCCCCTTTGATAAACATGTTTTGTGAATATTTAAAAAGAATCACCTTGGCCAGTCCAAGCTCGGTGAGCAGCCAGTCAGCCACAAACTCGATGTACTGCTTCATCAGAGAGCAGTTGATCCCTATGAGATCCACCGGCAAGGCCTCTGTCAAGAACTCCTGCAGCACAAAGTACACTGCTTTAATGTTTACAATATTGGTATTATGTGCATTCACAATAAGGATAGACAATCAAAGGAGAATGGACAGTCTATCCATTACTCATTTACTGCAATGGGAGTTCATTAAGAGAGAATTTAAGTAGTGTAAAATGAAGCAGAGATATTTGCAATGGCAAAAAGAGGTATTCATATTGTTACGTGTTCAGTGAATGATGAATCATGTGGGTGTGGGCTCTAATGTTGTTCCTCCAACACTAGCTGACCTGTTCAATGCTGACGGCTTTGGTGATGATGTCCTTGACTCTGTCCTGTGATGGTTTCTTCACCAGGTAGCTGTACAGCAAGCAGGCAAATTTACAGTGCAGGCCCTAGGAAACACATCAAACACACATGTCAGAAAACAAAGCGGGAGTACTGTCAGGACAGATATCTCAAAACTCTATTATTGTTATTTACATGGAGTAACTCAAAAAGAATTCAACAGTGGAATAACTTCAAATTCTAAAAGGGGAAAGTCACACAACCCAGACAACTGATGAAACTGCTACACAAATAACTAAAGGCCTGGGGGGAAGTTAGATACATTAAAGGAGGAAGCCAGAGGAGATGGGGATATAAATTATGGTAGAGGAATGAGAGGGGGACATGATGTGTTTCTTGAGAGAATGAGTGAACTGAAGTTACAAGATGTCATCTACAGTGAGAGAAATATATTGTATGTTGAGGACGTCTTTCACTGCCTGAGGTCACAGGCAGACTGCAACTATATTACCTAACCAAGCTGGATAAAAAGTAGGTGCACTACAGCTCATTTGATAATCTTAATGTAAACAACTCAGTGGGCTAATCACATTTTCTTGGAGAGCTGAGCAGGCCAGCAGTCAGATCAGAGTTACAGAGTTCTGACTGAAAGCAAAACCTACTCCCCTCCTAATTTGACAAGATTTACAAATACAGCCAATAACAAGTCATGACTGAGTGACCTTACACAACTGGCATTACAAGGAAAGGCCTGCATGGTCTATGAGTCGCATTCTGCTACCATCTGGGAGGCGCTATCAAGTATAGTAAAAAGACACAGGAGAAACTTGCACAACCAAACACAAGGCAGCAGCATCGCAGATAAAACACACAGCCCCTCTCTCAAATCCTATATAAAGGCAGTGGGTGGACCTTCCATTACATGTTATTTACATGCTGTAAAATGTCATGGACAGCTAAATAAAGTATGTTGTTTGTACATTGTTTTATTTTAAACTGCCTCCTAAATTTGGCCCTACACTGGCTCCTACCACAGTTGCACTATCTGAGTACGTTGAAGATACACTTAAATATTATGATTTTAAATATGCTTTGAACATGTGTTTTACTCTTAGGGCTTTGTATCCTGACATTAATGGCAAGTTTACATTTCTATTGTAGACTGTTCTATTCTAGTCTATTCTGGGGAGTTTCTGTAGGGTTATTCTAGAATCACCAGTTCATTTGTAATCACTGTAAAAAGGCATACTGACCCCCTGAGCTACATGTTTGTGTGACAGATTTTTTTTCAGCAGTTTGCAGGTCACCATGCAGTGTGCAACTCACCTCATCCCTGCTGATCAGCTCGTTGGAGTAGGTCAGGCCAGGCATGAGGCCTCTCTTCTTTAGCCAATAGATGGCAGCAAACGAGCCAGAGAAGAAGATGCCTTCCACTGCTGCGAAGGCCACAATTCGCTCCCCTGCAAACAAATTTGAAACAAAACAGAAACAAAAGGAAGAGACAATAGAGAAAATAGAGGCAATGTAATATTTGAGAGACTACATGTTCATGTCCCATCATCCCCAGAGAACAAAAAGGTAAATAATACATGGAAACTTCCTCTACACTGGAGTATGAGATTATATTGAATGCATAACATGTTTTTGGATGTGATTCTAACTTACCGAAAGTGGATTTGCTGTCGTTTATCCACTGAAGAGCCCAGTCTGCTTTTCGTTTCACACAGGGCATGGTCTGAATGGCATTGAATAAATAGTCCCTGCAAACACACACACACAAAGATTCTTGATATTTGATTCGATTCCACAGCAAAGACAGAAATCCCATCTACAAAGTCTTAAATTTAAAAAAATGATATAAACATTAACATAAACAAACTTAATGCGTTTCAGGTAATTAACTACATAGGCTACATTAAAATAAGAGCACTGAGTTACAAGTGCAACACAGGCCTGTAACATTCAAATACAAAAAAGTAGCCCAAAAAAATGATGTTTGATGTTGTCTTGTAAGCAGGGCTGGGAGGTAAGGCCAAAAACTAAAATCCCAATTTTTTAAGCTATTACAAAGACATTGATTTTATGATACAGCCGGTATGTATTTGGTATGTATTTAAATACAAACTTGAATTAATTGATTTATGACCCAGCCCTACTTGTAAGCGTCAGTTCTTACTGTATCCCCAGCTTAAATAAACAGCCTGTACAGACATGGGTGATGAAGCTGCCGTCTGCCTAACCTGCAGGTTGATATCTGTGTGACTGTTGGCTGTGCTAGTCTGCACAACGCTCTCTCTATCTCTTTTTCTCCATGAGCTCTTTTTTTTTTTTTGATCCTGCACCTGTAGTGAGTGGTATAGCTGGGACTGTAACTGAAATTGGCCAATTTTTTTTTTGCCAACTTATCTTGTCATGAACAGGTGCAGGTCTCTCAGTTTCTCTGGCATTGTCAGTAAGTTTGGTTTATACAAAATGCATAGAGAATATTAAGGCTGAGACCAAGGTTATTAGAAAAAAAGACTTTACACAAAAACAAAGCCTAGCTGAAACTATGTTGTGTACTTACAAAGCTAACTAAAATAAAACAAAAAAATACAGAAAATGTCTAGTTTTTTGTTTAGGTTTAGTTTTTGTCAATTTGGTCAAATTTATCAACACAACAAGTATGAGGAGGCATTGGTGCTGATGTTTATTGAGACTGGGCTGTCTACATGACTGGGAGTCAACTGCAAAAAAAAAAAAAAAAGAAATAATAACCACTAAAAAATACAAAACTAGAATAACTCTGTCTGAGACAAACAATTTCTAACGTCTAACCATGATAACATAATCTCCCAAATTCATACTGACTTTGTGGAAATGAAACAGCTTTCTCTTTTCTTTATCAGATTTAGTCTCGACCTTTTTCTGGATGTGAACCAAGTCCCTCCAATTTTCAACCAAATCTGATACTATGCTGTGGTTCACAAAGCCACAGAATAACAGTTCAGTGGCTTACATGGCAATTCTTTATTCCTTCATACGTTACAATTTATCCAATGATTTTACAAAATTACCTTTTCAGATAAATTTTCACATAAACATGCTTGCATCTAACAGCTTGCTGGAGCCAGTGAATTAAGCGATGGCTTGTCAGATGAGTGACTCACCTTTCCTTCAGGTCCCTGATGTACGTGTTGATGAGCATGCTGTACATCTCAGAGTGGACATTCTCAATAAGGATCTGGAAACCATAGAAGGAGCGCGCCTCTGCGACCTGCACCTCCTGGCTGAACCTCTGCACCTGTTTGAGAAGACAGAGAAACAAAAGCATTTCTAAAACTTAACCACACCACCACCATTTTATATGAAGCCATCATCTTCTGACATAAGGGATTCCAAATGGAAAATATGTTTGTTACTTAACTGAAGCAATCTTTATGTTGTTTCAGGAAACAAATCAAATTACTTAGAGCAAACCTATGACACAAGTCGGCAGTCAAAGACTATCAATGGATCACTTCATGTTTAGTTTATCAAACACAGTAACCATGTTGTTCAGTCATATCAACACAGATATATTTTGACTGTGGCTGCAGAGTTAGTTTTGCCAGTTTGTCAAGTTATAGTCACGGCTCCACCCCTCACCAGGTTCTCATTGACGATGCCGTCGCTGGCAGCGAAGAAAGCAAGGACATGGGAGATGAAGTGCTTTTCCTCAGGTTTCAGACCGTCCCAGTGCACTAGGTCCTTGGATAGATCCACCTGAAAAACACAACAAGGACACATATCCAATCTGTTTCCACATTTTAGGCTATTTGGAAAGCTGCAGTGGCCACACTTAATCAAGTAGATCGAAAGGGTATTTTTGTACAACAGACATGTTCTGTGTACTTGCATCATTTTGTGAACTCTATTTGTGGTAGGCTGCCATAATTAAGTGTATGTTTGGGAATCCCACTGAAACGAGTGGTCATCATTGCATTCTGTTTCCATCTCATTTATACTGGCAGGTGAGGCATGTTTCATTTACCATGAGTAATATGGTAGTAACAATTTTGTAGTCTATAGTCTTCAAATTAAACTAGTAAGCTATGGCTCAATGAATGGTTCAAGTCTTCAAAGTTCTCTATTGTTATTTGCTATCAAGCTCGTGAAGTGAAACAACAACACAGACTTGATTTTGTTGACTTGTTAGAATATAAAGCTAAAAAAAAACCCCACCTCTTCCACGGTCCAGAAAGAGGCCTGTGCCTGCTTGTACATCCTCCAGATGTCAGGGTACTGGATGGGGAAGATGACAAACCGTCTGGGGTTTTCTCGGAGCAGTGGCTCTGTCTCCTCTGACTCTGGCTCATCCTGCCGGTCCGGATCCGGATCTTTGTGCCCATTCTAAAAATTAATGCGTCCACGGAAATAAATATTTTGACACCAAACATTCAGAACATCATGAATGTCATCATGTCATGTTATTACTCAGCGCTTGATTGGGAATTATGACTGGTTTGCCTATTGTGTGTAGCAGTAGTCCCTGCATGACTATTTTGACATTTGTGGTTGGACCTTTAACACTGAGACGTTTACGCAAGCCCACTGCGCCTGCGCAAACGCTTCACGTAACATCCTCAACAAAAGGACACAATACACTGTTATTAGTTGAGCAGTGTGGTTTTTATTTTGATAATTAATAATTTGCTCGTGAGTGTGTGTTATTTTACACCAACAAATCTGTTCTTTTGAATTTCATGTCGTGTCGTCGTCAACCAGCAGATATTAGCCACACACGGTTCCTACCATTGAGTGCTGACGAGACTAGTTTTGTAATAAGCCTAATAATACAGGTGTCTAAATGTCCTCCGTGTAACGCTGCCTGAAGATTTTAGCTGTTGACAGACTAAAAGTTGTTACACAACCTGCGCGTCGTGTTATTGTGCTCTCACGTCCAACGCCACACAGAGACACACATACACTCGTCTTGTGGAGATACTCACTGTTTCCAGGTGGCTGCCGGGTTGAGGGCAGATTTCCGTCACGTCCATTTCATTAGCAGCGACTTGCCGTCGGAGTTGCTGTCATTCAGGGCACATCCAGACAACTAAACTCGACCGTTTCGGATGAGAGCTATACCACAGTCGAGGGACCGTCACAGCGCCTCCCCTGGTCACTCTCACGTATGGCATGTGAACCTGCCTGATGCTTCCCAAACCAGCTGCTTGAGGACTGCCTTCCACACAAAAATAAATGTAACTTCCTTGTTAGAACATTTCCCTCTGTAGACGAGAGCTTTGTACAGAGAGAAATGCCCAAGAACTACTTCATTTTTCCCACCTATGAGGACAAAAGTCTCTCTATTGACATACCACAAATAAATGACCTAATAGATAAATAAATCAAAGGGAGAAAAAAAAATCAAGCACCAGCAATCCAGTGAGTACATACATTCTTTTATTGGGCTGTAACTTGTCAGGACATCTGACGTAATAATCTTTTGTAACAAATGGCAGGCACCGGTGTCAGCTGACCCAAGTCAGTCTCAGAAAAGGACACATATATTGTAAAGAGAATAGAAACTAGTAAATAACTCCATACATATATATTGTCTAAATTACAACAAATACTGTGCAAATGCAAAAACAGCTGGGTAACTGTGGGGAATGTATGCCAACCAATCCAGACTGCTATGCTGCGATGTTGTGTAGAGCCAGCCGGAATATGTCGTTCGTGCAGGCCCATCTATCTTGGCCATGATGCTTCAGCAAAAACATTTGATGGAAGCCCATGACATGATCATTATCCGCCTGTTGAAGAAAAAAAAAAACGTTAGTATTTATGAGAACTGATTTTAGGGAACACAGATGACAAAACACAAACTGTCACCTTAAACAAAAACAGAAAAGTACTTGCAATCAAACACGGTTTAAATTTTGCCATGCATAGAAGGCTTGTGATAATCAAAAGTGACAAGGGCGTTTCATTTTCAAAAAAAGGCAAACCGGAATGATCACATGCTTGACTGGCAAGTGCTAAAATTGAAGTGGGTAAACTGTACAAAGGGCCCAAACAAGGGGAAAAAATCTAATTTTTGTGTAAAATGCTGCCTATTGAGGAGACTGTGTATGTATGTATGTGTATGTAAGTTATTATAACTTAAATTATATTTTCCACCACGAAATAGGTCACCAGCAATGTCAGTCAATATTTAGTTGTTTAAATGTCTAACATTTATTTCAGATTAATTATATCAAACCCACTGGGATACATTAACGTATCTGATAAACATTAAGTGTAATGATGACTTTTCTATTTTCCATTTAGCTATTTAAAAAAAACACAGCAAACCAGGTGCTGTTAATGGAGCAGTCCTAATAACAGTGTGAAGTCGGAGTCTTTGTGTCCTCTGAGGCGCCTTGTGTGAAAACCCTGCCTGCTAGAGAGCACGGTGTTTGGGACACAGCCAAGAAAAGCGATCAACTACATTTTCCCAGCTCACCTTAAGCTGTCCAATCACCGTGGCGAGGATACAACTGTCAACTGTAGGTTGGATATCCTGCACTGTGACAACGTGCTCAATTGTTTTGAAAGGCAGGCTCTGTGGGCGCAAAAGAAACCATACTCATCATCAGAAAGATATACAGGAGCAAACAGCTGTTGTGTATGACTAGCATGAATATCACTCCAAACTGATGAGATACCTACAGTTAATTTGCCGATTATCTCCTCTCTCCCCGCGTAACTTGTTCCTTCCCACGTCATAAAGGCTTTGTCAGACTGAAAAAAAAGAAGGCAGTGGTAACATTTAATTTGAAAAGTCAAATCCAGCTGCAGATTAACATGGAGAGAACAAAGACGGATAGATTAGATTTGATTAGAGAGAGAGAGGAATCACATCCCTGATAAATATAAATAATAAGAGGGCTGTAGACTTACAGTGCCATCAGAAAGTATTCACACCCCTTCATTTTTCCCACATTTTGTTATGTTACAGACTTATTCTAAAACCGATTTGAGTATAGTTTTCTTTTAAAAAATCTACATGAAATAGTCCATAATGACAAAATAAAAACATATGTTCAGACATTTTTGTAAATTTATTAAAAATGTAAACATTTAAATATATTAGGTACATAAGTATTCACACTCTTTGCTATGACGCTCAAAATTGAGCTCAGGTGCATCCAATTTCCACTGATCATCCTTGAGACGCTTCTACAACTTGATTGGAGTCCACCTGTGGTAAATTCAGTTGATTGAACATGATTTGGAATGGCACACACCTGTCTATATCAGGTCTCACAGTTGACAGTGCATATCAGAGCAGAAACCAACCTCCGAGACCGCATTGTGTCAAGGCACAAATCTGGGGAGGGATACTAAAAAAATTCGGCAGCATTGAAAGTCCCAAAAAGCACTGTGGTCTCCATTATTTGGAAATGGAAGAAGTTTGGAACCACCAGGACCCTCCCTAGATCTGGCCGCCCAACCAAACTGAGTAACCGGGGAAGAAGGGCTTTGGTCAGAGAGGTGACCAAGAAACCAATGGTCACTAAGGCGGAGCTCCAGTGTTCCCTTGTGGAGACAGGACAACCATCCAGTAATAATAATAACAATAATAATACATTTTATTTGTAACGCACTTTACATTTAACAACCTCAGAGTGCTACAGAGAAGAAAAGAAAAAGATTAAAAAGGATCAATGAAATGCTTAAAGGATTAAAAGAGCAATAAAATATTAAAAAGGAGAATCAGGCAGACATCAACAAAAAACTTTTTTAAATAGGTGGGTTTTTAGGGTTCTTTTAAAGTCGCTTGTAGACTCTTGGCCCCTTATGTGATCAGGGAGGGCGTTCCACAGCCTTGGGCCTTGGCGCAGCAGAGGAAAAGGCCCGATCACCCATGGAACGGAGCTTGGTTCTCGGGGCTTGGAGGGTGATTGAGCTTGCTGAGCAGAGGGTACGTGGAGAGGTCTGGAGAGTGAGAAGTTCCTGGAGGTCAACTATTGCTAACGCACTCCACCAGTCGGGTCTTTATGGTAGAGTGGCAAGACGGAACTGCTCACTAAAAAGGCACATGGCAACCCGCTTGGAGTTTGCCAAAAAGCACCTTAAGGATTCTCAGACCATGAGAAACTAAATTCTCTGGTCTGATGAAACTAAAAAATAACTTTTTGGCCTGAACTCCAAGCGTCATGTCTGGAGAAAAACAGGCACTGCTCATTGCCTGGCTAACACCGTCCCTACTGTGAAGCATGGTGGTGGCAGCATCATGCTGTGGGGGTGTTTTTCTGCCGCAGGAAGTGAGCGACTAGTCCGCATAGAGGGAAAGATGACAGCAGCCAAATATAGAGAGATTCTTCAAGAAAACATGCTCCAGAGTGCTATCGAACTCAGTCTAGGGTGACGATTCATCTTCCAACACGGCAATGACCTGAAGCACACAGCCAAAATAACAAAGGAGTGGCTTCAGGAGCAGTCTGTCAATGTCCTTGAGCGAAGAAAACATGTTTTTCATTATGGGCTATTTGGTGTAGATTTTTAAAAAAAAAAAAAAAAAAAAAGTGAAGGTGCGTGAATACTTTCTGATGGCACTGTATAATAAACAGTAATAATAGCTTAACAATAATAATGATGTTCAACATGGACTGAGATGAATACTACTATTACTACTACTAATATTATTATTTAAACATAATATTATTATTGCTGTCTTAAAAAAAATCTAAAGTTGGTATTTTTTACTACATTCATCTGCATTTTGTAAAAATTTGCCAGTACCAAAAGCTACAAAAAAAAAAAAAAAAAAAAAAAGTTTTCAATAGGGTGCAATAGGTTTTAAAATCGGGGCCAAATGAATTTGTGACTGAATAGCCCTGGTCAAACGGGATGAATGAATGAAGGAGGAGAGGACAGAAGAGAGGAATAAATTATTTAATTAATAGATGAATAAATAAATAAATAGCAGGATGAAAGTGAATAAATGACATTTCTGAACAACAACAATAATAATACTATATACTGTAGGTCACCTTTATAGCACTCATCATCTCCTTAATACATTGTATCATCATTGCATTTGATGATACAATTTTTCCATTTTTAGGGTAATGATTACCAAGTGTGGACATCCCCATTGCCTAGATCAGAGCAAAAATCATGATTCTTTTTTCTGTTTGTTTGTTTCTCATATATATTATGTCTCATGTTGTTTGTGATGTTGAAAATTGGCCTTCTTGTTGAAATTTAATTAGATACGTTCAAGAAAGAACTTACAAATACCTCAATTGGCACCCATACTATTTTTTTTTTTTCATTTTTTAAATGACCACGCCATCACTATGTTCAAAGCTCAGTGATAGCTGGTCAGCTTTTTACATACAGTAGCTTTTGTTTAGCTACTGTATAAGACTGCATACTCCAAGTTGTTAAAAACTGGACAATGTGATATTGCTTTAATTGGAAATCTTGAAATTTCTCTCAAGTCAACATGCCAACAGGAGCATTTCTGTCAGCCAGCTGTGTGAACAGACAGTTTGAAATGTGCACAAACAGGAACAAAAGGATACCAGCAACACTTGAAAAAAGTGTTGAACACATTTTCTTGTTAATGTTTTTGTAAATTCTGCTGGAATCCTTGTGCTCCTGCTTGCCCTTCTAGTCCGTGCACCTTGCAAAGAGGTGAAGCTATGCCAGACCATCTACTTCAATTGTGCTCAAATTGCTTTATAATGATAATTTGCCATTCGTCTGGTTTTCAATGGAAATAAATGAAGCAAATATTCACACATCAGTGCATGGTATGCTGTATCTTAATTCAAATGAGGTAAACTTGCTGAGTTGGAACACACCCCATCCCACTGACACATCCCTGAGGGTGTGTCAGTTCAAATGGTGCAAACTGGACCGACTGGAAGGACTTCAGGAATTTAGGCTAAACTGCTCTTACAGGATTTGTCAGAAAACTCCTTGTTAAAAAAAAATGTAGATTTTTAAGATGCGATCATTTTAAAATTGAGCTTAGGAAATATGGGACAAACTTACATATAGCTCAGCCATGCTCCTCCTATCGGTAGTGTCAAATTGGCGATAGTACACTTGTATAAAGCTTTCTCCGATCTCTTGCCAAAATGGTTTCTGGACATTCATGGCTAAATGTGCAGCTTTGGATCTGGAAAGAAAGAAGAGCCTGTTTGGTATGAACATAGCATTAATATCAGCTGGCAAGCAAAGCTGTAATTTCTTAATCATAGGTCAACACAGCAAATGCCAATGACAATTCACACACACACACACACACAGATCAAGATAGCTGAAGAGCTTTCTCTTAAGAGTTTACTGAACAAATGTAACCCCACTTGACTCTTGCAAATGCAAACACATTCTCTGACATGGACACAATGGAGGGGAAGTGCCACTTGGGTCTTTCAGATGATCACAAATGGGTCCTCTTTGGAAACTTTGGGTGTCTTCTTATCTCAACTCATGAAAGATTCTTTGCAAAGGTGAAGAAAATCTCAGTAAAAATCATAAAGTGCAAGTCTCTCCAAAACATTCCACGGCACACTGTCGGATTTCGTGTAAAGTTAACATGCCTTTATTTCACATAGCAATTTAAAAACAACCAACTTGCACTGTTTACAGGGTTCCACGTTGTAATAGGGTCAGACTTAACCCTCTTTTGTGTATCAGTCAACCCCAAACTTGCATTTCCAATGTACACTGAGGTGCCTTGATACCTGCACAAAGTATTATCAGTGATAACTGTAGTGTTAGGTAAATGACCACATTTTGTTTCCTGTCCTAATTTCCTTTTTTGTTAGAAATGGTCCCCTGACCGACAATAAAGTATAAATCAATCAAAATTCAATAGACCTTTTTCACAGCAGCCATATTGCCATGAAATAGCAGGTAAAACCAGGTGTTATTGATGACATTAATTAAGGTTTAGTTGCATTTACGTGCAGCAGAGCCCGGTCTATTATAATGACTTTTATTTTACAAGTTAACTCTGCCGGATATCCCTAACTTTCAGTGTAGGTGTGG
>OMLB01037138.1:13875-28383 GCA_900302555.1 Myripristis jacobus | reverse complement strand
CCCCCCTCCTCCTTTCTCTTAAATATAACTACTGGTTCTGGTTATAATCCAGCTGCCTCTCTGCTGTTCATATGCATGTTCCCAACCTAGAAACACATGCTCTTGGTTAATGCCGAGCCAACTTTCACTGCCATCTCCCCCACAGGTACTACAGCAGCTAAAATCACAATAGTGTTCCCCACCCTGGAGAAGACTAAACGCATAGAGGCAAATCTCACAAAGCTAAACTTTGCCTCATTGCTGTAGAAAACACAGGATATGTTCCTCAAATATTGAGCAGGAAACAGAATTTTAGAGATACAGAATGTTTTTGGATGAGGGTTAAAGATGAAGTTGTGAGTCTAAATACACTTGAGTCCTCTAACCAAGCGGGACAAAACACATAAAAAGCACTATGGACATTGTAGGGGAAAAAAAGACAGGAAATCAGATTCTGGCAGAGCACCGAGGCCAGGTGACATAAGTCACAGCAGCAGACTTGGACTTGAGTCCTTCGCCACCTGTCTACCCTTCTGTTTATGTGTGAGAGAGTCCACGTGAGAGGGTGTGTATCTGTGTGTGTGTGTGTGAGAGAGAGCGAGAGGAAAAGACACACAGTCAGAGTGCAAGCGAGAGAGACACTTTAGGGTACAGATGACAGAACACCACTATCTAAAATAAAAAAGTATATTCAGTTACACTAACGAGTCAAGCAGGTCAAATAAGATGAAGCTTCTACTCTCTCTAGGCCTGGGAACTGTGTGGAAATTTATGATGCCACACTGGATGTTATTTTGCTTTTAAAACAAATGTTTTCCTTGGAAATTACTTCATCACTGAATGAAAGCACATTTCCCTACACAATGGATTTGATTATTTCATATGTTAGTTAGTTAAATTATCCCTCCTGAGTAAAATCAGAGCATGTGCTTTAATTTAAAAAAATGCCCAAAGCTATGAGAAAACATGATTTTTCCTTTTAACAAGACTACATTATGAAGCCTCTCAGTATTTATTGATTAACAAGATGTTGATATGATGTTGATATCAACACAATGGAGATGGGTATTGCTTCCTGTTATCTGGCCTTCATATAAAAACATCCCATTTCTTCTCTATAAAGCCCATACTCAACCTAAAACGAGCCATTCAGAAGAGATATGAGTGGGATAACAGCAATTGCTGTGATTGCTATACACTCAATCCTTCTCTTATACTCACATGCAAAAACATAAGCTTGGTGGTTTGTAGCCTCTTAGCCCATCAAATAATGTTTAACGAGCCCCAGGCTGAAAAGATTTACTCTCAATTGGATTTGCTTCACATCGCTTAATGAAGAGAACATTGTTTATGTGTCCTGTGTGGATACAATTTATGTGGACCTGCTCTGGGAGCGGGAGAAAGGGAATACAGTTTATTTGCAATAGCTTGTTTAGTTTGCTTTGCACTGTTATGAAAATGAATAAATTAAGCGCATCATCCGGTGCTACAGCTGTGGTGAATTTTTTTTTGAGCTGTTTAGATGATGGTGATGACATGGGATCATGTTCCTTAGACCAGATTGAGTGAATTGTAGTCAACAAAAATGACCATAAACCAACAATGAAGTACTGAAACAGTTTAGTCTGTATATCTAGCTTTCTATCAGATCGTATCTATCTATCTATCTCATCTATCTATCTATCTATTGTCCTAGCTTGTCCCCTTCATCCCTGCCCTCCTGATCTGATCCAGAGCAGACTTCTAATCTGCTATTTGGCTGTAGGTGACAGACAACAGGCAGCCAAGGAGGATTAGGGTCTCTATTTCTCTCTGTCTCCCTCTCTCTCTCTCAAACACACCCACACACTTACACACACACACACACACACAAACCTAGAGAGGTTGGAGGACGTGAAATTCAAGAAAACAGGCAAGGAAACAGACAAAAACAGACAGATACGGACTTGCAAACAGACAAATTCCTGTCAGTCGGGCAGGTAAAAGGGAAGAGACAATGACGACGAATCAAACACAGTGAGGCAAAGAGTGGGTTCGCACACGACTTGTGACCTCTCTGTTCATTCTCTCTCAGACTCCAGGGGAATTAACTGGTGGTTTTCCATGTCTGCCAACCAGCCTGCCAGCCAGTCACCCGCAAAAAACTGAGCCATTCATCATAAGGCTATCACAACTGTGGCGGAAAGAGGAAAGGCAAATTAATTGCTGACTGCTTGGCGACAAAGAAAATAGTTTTATTCACCAGTGAAATAAGACAATGCAGAAAAGCCACACGGAGTAAGAGAAGCAAAGAGAGGGCAAGAAAGAAACAGTAAGAAATGAATAAAACGGGAATAGAGAGAGCCTGAGAAGGAGAGAGAGAGAGTCCATCTCCACATTAATAACACTTTTTTTCTGTGGAGGGCTTGTATTAAACCACAAGGAAAGTGATCTCTTGCTATTGCTCTGGAGACATTTTTCTCATTCAGCAAGCAACAACAATAACCAAACAAATTACAACTCAGTTTACATGAGTGACCAGAGAGAATCCTGTCTCCTGAACTGCATCAGGTATTTTTTTTAACCCTTATCCAACCAAGCAAAAGCATTTTTAGTTACCCAATGAATCACAGTCTGACACTTTGTCTACCGAGTAGAGGCAGACATGCACTTCTGCATTACCATTCAGTGCGTTAGATTTCCACTGCTGTGTTTTGGATCCAGTAATTGCTCCAAGCACCCTCAGTGACCCCTGTTCTGTCAAGGTTACCCCCCCCTCCCTTTAAGACAGCCCGCCTTCCTGGCCTCCAGCTGAGGGGCCCCCATTCCCTGGCAGTGATTGGGTAAATCCTCTGCAAGCTTGGACAGGTCTCTGCACCTGAAACACCAACACCCTCTCTTACCCAACCACACAGCACCACAACACACTTCCTGTGTGTGTTGACATACATCCTGGCTTCTCCCTGCTCCCGCTTCGCTCCACTGACTCCATTAGTGCTTTACTTCACCTATCCCCTGCAGCAAATCCATCTCTCTGTCACACACGCACACACACACACACACACACACACACACAGTCAAACTGTCTGCTGGAGTATTTCCACTTGAGCTGCCAGTGTCCATTGTCTCAGCGATTCCCTATGACACAATTCATCTGAGGACAGAACAGTCAACACTCGTTCCTCCCCTCCTCCATTCTTTTCCTTCCTCTCCCATCCTGAACTGCTGAGTTGGCCTCATTCATCCACCAACTAACTCACTGCCTACATGTTTGGGCTTTGGTGGGTTGAGGGGGGTGGGGGACAGAGTCTTCTCACAGTAGATCTGTCTGCCTTCTAAAGTTACATGAGCAAGGTTTTGCACAAGGAGTAATGAGTTGTAATGTGAAACATTATATGACTTTGTTCAATGTACTAATCTTTGACTCGCATTCTCTGAGTGGACTTAAAGGCAGGCAATAAACAAACTAGTAGATAAACATGTGCCCACTACCTAGAGGGTGGGGGGTGGGTTGTAGGGGGCCATAAGGAAATCAAAGTTATTAACTTAAAGCCCTGCTACCCCCTTTCCTAGACGATATTACTATGACACAGCAGTGAGGCATCACTGGTATGTCATCAATTAACATTATGAAGGTTCTCCTTACAAATATGTCTTCAACAACTGCATTTGGTGCTGAAGTCACTGAGTTTGAATTTGTCCTCTGAATCAAGTAATGAACTGACCCTAAATCCCACTTGCATCAATTAAAATGGAAACAAATTAAAGTGGCACAGACAAGGGAGCGTTACTGTTGAGGAAAAACTAGTTTTTTAAAGATAATTAGTTGATGTATACACTAAACAGATGAAATGGCGTTTTCGGAGAGCAAATCAAAGCAAAACATTAGAAGCATCTAATGAACATAAGATAAAAGCAAAACTCTTCCAAGGGGAATCAATTACACAAACACACACACACACACATATACATACACAACATGGAAAAAAACAGATATGCTGGCTTTTGGAGCCTCCTCAAGGTCTACTTTTTTTTAATGTTAGACGTAATCAGAAGTCATCCAGACTGGCTGCTGTCAACATGACTGCCAGCTCTGCTGATTCTTCACAGCCAATTGGAAACACTTTCAGCTCTTTTGTAACCAATCATATGCCTTGCACTCTTCAGTGCCAGTTATGGCTTAACAATTGCCAGATTTGTGAGGGGCATGACAGCTTGTCTCATTGTTTTAGCCCCATGACCTATATATGTCTGTGCTCTGGACAAGGCCTTTAGCTGGGTTTAATTGTCCCTTTAATTCATCGAGCATGCGCGCGCGCGCACACACACACACACACACACAACTGCAGGCTGCGGCTTGCATGTTGTTCTTCTCAGTCCTGAAATGGTGCACTTCTTAAATCCACTGTGTTTCATGTTATAAGCATGTAGAATATTCTGTGCAAAAACTCACTTTTCAATCAAAATGAGAAAAAAAAAATACAAATTTCATTTGGAGATAACATGATATAACAGAGAAAACAATGGTAAAATTCAAATCAAATTCAGTGTATAATGACAGCTGCCATCAAGGAAAGCAAAGATTAAAAACAGTGCAAACCACAGCCCCCTTTCTTCCATAAAAAAGAAAGGAAATAACATAATGGTTTCTGATTTCGTCAGTGTGGCTTGGCCACGAGGGGATACGAGAAGAGTAAACAACACTGAGGAAACAGTCAACTCCCTGTCAGCCTGAACTGATCAGGCTATTTCAAGGGAAAAAAAAAAAACACAGCAACACTTGTGTGTTCTATACATAAACAAGTTTTATGCTACAGGCATGGTCTGGTGTCCGCGGTGCATTATGGGTAATCATGTTGCCTCACGTACTGTATGTGTGTATGGCCTGTTAGGAAGGCCTGTGTTGGTGAGGCTGCACTGACTAGCCAAAAACAAGCTCACACACATGGAAAACACGGAAACATGCACAGACCAGGAACACACACTGTAAAAGACGCACATACACATCTAAAGAGCCCTCACACACCCATGTTTGCACAGGCTTTTACACTAAGTGGATTGGGCTCCATATGATTTTTGCCTGAAAGAGCATGAACGTCTGACCGAGGTCATGGAATCAGGAAAATAAATTCCTCGCTGAGAGGTGGACCACATGAACATGTGATTGGTCTCAGGTGGGAAGAAAGGTGTTTGGATGTGTAGTAGAAGAAGTAGAAGTATATCACAAAATAAAAAGTTAGTGAAGGAAGCAGCGGTGACTACAGGGATGCAGGCCAGGCATGAAAGTGATGATATAACGATGATTTCCGGGGAAACTAAGACAAGAAAAGATAAAAGAACACCGTCCTTGATTACCTTTATTCCATTAGAACCTTTACTCCATCATAAGCTTGCACCAATTAGTATGAGCCTTTGCAGCCGACAGGAGCAGCTAACCTAAAGTGCGTTGGGTGGCTCTCTGGCCAGCTTTGCCAGTGGTGAGTGTGTTCGCTGTGGGCGAACTGTTGAGAAGCAAAGTCAGTCCCTCCTTTGTAATTATGGCCTCCCAAAATAACCCTTTGCAGAGGCAATATGGGGCTGTTAGTGTGCGAGCAAGCAAGCAGTTCTCATGGCCCAGCTTGCTGAGGCCAGAGAGCTGCATGCTGCTTCTAATTGAAGGCAGAGATAATTATGGTTCTGTTTAGAAGATGAGGTTTATGAGCATCTAAACGAGCAACCGATTTGTTAATTATCCTGAAGCCCGACTTCAATAAAAAAAATCTTGCATGGTAGAAGAAAACAATGACTACTGGGAGCATATTCAAAGATGACAAGGAAATTTGACTCAGCATCCTAAAACCCCCCACAACTCGTGAGGCATGAGTGAAATCAGATTGCGGAGCCTCTTTTCCAGCTAAAGTACGCTCTGATACAGTGAGGTAACCTCCAATTTACTCAAAGGAATCGAGTAATCCCTCACACAATAGCAGCTCTGTTCATCACACTTGATTGTGTGTTAGTGCTGCAACACATATACAAGATGAAGTACACGCCGAAACACACACTGCATGTCTGGCCTTGTCCTCCACAAGAGCTGTAATTAGGGAGGAACTGCAGCGAGCAGTCTCGCAGCAAGCCGTCTCTGCACAAACCAGCAGCTCCTCCCTCCAGAACCCACTAACACCCACCCAGCGTCCCTATTCCCTGGACTCTCAGCCCAAATCTTCACCCTGTTCCCTCACTTCACTGATTGCTTTGGGTTTAAACTTGGCCTGGGGACTTTCCATCATATTTTCGTATGCAAGCATTGTCAGTGTTGTCTCTGCTCTGGTTAGAAGACAAATTCCACCACTAACACTCTTACACTAAATGTGTTCAAGTTAAATACAATCCCTGACTTACTTCATGAAGCTTTTGTGTTATACCTACTTCCCCTAAATGTGTCTTGTATACTTCTTAAGTTAATGATTTCCACTGCTTCCAAGAGTGATATTCGACAACCCGCAGAGAATGGGTGTGAGCTTCTTCTGCTGATTTGTGCGTTACACATGTGTAGGTGGAGAAAGCGAGCAACTGCAGAGCGAGAGGTTTTCCAGTTGAGAAAAAGTGAGAGTCATGCTGCTATGTTATAAATGCCTGCAGTTGCATTGGATTATGGTCTACTGAGGCTGTTGTCAGTGGTGAAAATAGTATCTGCCTCTTTTACAACGGAACTTCCTGCATGACTGTTGTACATAAATACAAATGGAGAGTCTGGAAAGATGACATTGCTCTTTGATTTTATGAGACTGACACTAAAACCTGATGATTTTGGAAACTAGTGCACAGAATTTGGACAAAAAGCAAGGATCATAACAATGAAGAATTGTGATGCATTATTATTTTTGTGGACTTGTGTTGCTAGGTGGTATGGTTGCAAAAGTTATCATTATTTAACTTTGCACATCAGGTGATATCAAATACTATAACCACCTTTACATGACAATTATGAAATAAGGCAACAAGACCCGAAACACACAGACCTGAACACAGAAAACTGGCAGCCAACAAAAATTAACACAGAAGCTTGTGAACAACAATGGAGGAAAAAAAAAAGAGAGTATCAATTGGACTATTAAAGCTGAACTGTTGTGATAATTGTTTGTTTGCAGCTATTTGAACACAGTTACCTGCACATTATTGTGTTGAAAGGTGTTTTATTGCTTTTTGGATTCAACTTGAATTTTTTCTGTGAATGTTTGTGTGTGCGTCTGTGTGTGTGTGTGTGTGTGTGTGTGTGTGTGTGTGTGTGTACGTGTTCCCACTGGACAGAATTTCTCCCAGCTATCTGAAGCTAGTCCAAGCTCTTCTGTGAAGTAAGAGATTTGGACATTTTGAAGACAATAAATCACAATGACATCAAAACCTAGGAAAATAAAAGCCAGGCTGAAAATGAACAGAATTAACCTCTAGTAATAGTGCTGCTTTGCCATAGCTGCGTTGCTTTAAAGCATTCTGTAAATAAGTTCAATCAAATTATTGAATGTTATCACGCTGGCTTAATTGAGAAATCACAGAAAATGTAATCAATATCATTATGAGTACTGTTTTCAGTGTTGTTTTATCGCCCAGCACTATGCACTTCACTCTCTGTGAGCCACTATGTGCTCTTCACATCGGTCCCACCCAGAGCTGGCAAGGGGAGACTCCAAACCACACTGGACTGGGTCAGGACCAGCTCCCACAAAACACTGCCTGGTGTTACAAGAGAGACCTAAAAAAAGCCTTCCTGATTCTTCACACGTGTAAACAAACACACACACACACACACACACACATCTTTATATACAGATGTATAAAAAGGCAAGAAAAACTACATTCACAGAGTCAATAAACTCCCAGACACACACATTACAGGTCTCATCTCACTTCCAAGCTATAAACCAGGACAAAGAAACGAGAGTGGCAGGAACTGGAGTTTTTCAAGCTTGCTCTCTCTCTTTCTCTCTTTGAAGGTTCATGCTGCTGAGGAGTGGCCGTGGTGGCAGTGGCTGAGGAAGTTGTTTGTTTGTTCCTGGAGGACTGGCTATATTCATCACATACAGCATACAATTTGCAGGGTCTGCGTCTGTGCTTATTTAGATGTGGAGTAAGGCCAGTCGCATTTGAGCTGTTGCCTTTTGAGAATCAGACTTGAAATGATTGCATTTCAAATGCTGGATAAAACTTTACACCCATTTCCTATTCAACACCATGCAATGATGACAATATTTACAAACTGGACTAGGCTAGACCCCAGGATTATAAAACCTATTATGGTAATGAGACTCAATGGTGTCTGTCCATCAGAGACAAAAGAAAAAAAAAGTTTTTCCAGGTTAAGTGAAATAATTTCAGTGGGCCTATTTGCATATCCACCTCCATCTATATCCTCCACCGTCTCAAACAAGAAAGCTGTGAATAAAGTGAATAACAGATTGAACACGTGGCACCAGTGTCTCAGGTTAAAAAGCTCCCTGCTGCAGACACTCCTGTCCCACAGTGTCTGGAAACTTCATTGTGGGGGAGCAGAGACACAGTTCAAAGTGAGGTCGTAAACCAAAATGAAGCAGGGACTTAGGAAACACAAACACCAATATAAGTTTGCCAAACACAACAGACCTTACAAGTTTAATTAAAACACAGAGCCTCCCCTGCCCCAGTCTGAGGACAAATGTGTGCGAGGGAGGCCGTGATGCGTGGTGCATCAAGGCGGTCAGGAACTATGGATAAACATTTGTGCATCCTCTGCAAACTTCGCATAACCATAACTCAACTCCCCATGAGAGGGTTTCTTTTGTCTCAAGGCAACATTTTGTTTCATTTTGGGGAGTTACAGAAAAGAAAACTGCTGTGCTATGATTGTAAAATGACATTTTACAAATTCTTAATGCTACAAACAGCAGGGAACACAAAGCAGAACACAACGTGGATGCAGTCCAACTGTAGAATATGCGTGTGTGTATATGTGTGTGTGACAAGGATGCAAACAATCTGTTTCGCTGAACTACTGTTGGCTGTCGGGGGAGAAGACCTGTTAAATGTTGGCGCTGTTGTGCATTTTATATTATTTGGCTCATATGCAGTGAAAGTTAGTCAGAACGTCCCCACTTTGTCAGAGCGGTGACTCAGTGTCTTTGTGTGTGTGTGTGTCTATCTGCCTGCTTGTTTAGTCGGGGTGTGAGTTTGTGTTTGTGTGCACTCATGCACATGCTTGCTCCCATAGTGCCAGCTGACATGATTTACAGCCCCGGCCAAGCTGGTCGCAGAGTCTTTGCAGTCAAGCTACAAAGAGCAGCAGTTCCCATCAGACATGGATACAGCTCCTCTGTCCCGCTGCTGGCAGGCACCAGGCATCTCCATCACACTTTAACTATGGCTGGCATTGTGTTGGAGACACAGGGCGAAATGGCCACACACAGTTTTTATTAGGAAGCCCACACACACCCTACCTAAATGTTTTACAATGCAGGGAGTCGTCCAGTTAGAGGCTTGGATTTATTTGGGATGGCACAGGGATGCGCTAGAGACAGCCGTACACACAAATCATTGGAAAAAGAAAAAACAAATAACAGAACGGGAAAACTTTCAGAAATTGACATGGTCTTCAACTCTTGTCCAGGAATGAGGCACTTCCCCATGTTTCTGCCTGCTGGATGTGATCCAGATGCAGCCTCAAAGTAATGGCGTCTGTGTGAAAAGCAACTGAGGTCCAAAGCTTACACAAAAGCTCAAATGAAAAACTTTTATTGTCTGTTCATATACGATATTTGTTATGGCTTGTAACAACCCTGCTTGCATGGGCTTCCCCTCTTCTTCAGAATATTCCTCTGATTTCTGTTGACTCAGACTGTTACGAGAGAGAAATAACAAGGCGACGGCAGCCAGACCACAGAGCGGAGGTGGATTCAACCTGGCCAGCCCTCCCTCCCTGCTTCCTCTTGCCGGTCGTTCTCTCTGTCAGCCTGACTCCCCACTGTCTGCAGCGGTTTCCCCCTCTTTGCCCTTGACAGTTGAGTCATGCATAAACTCTAATGTGAAAAGAATTGGGTTTGGTTTAAGTTGCTACCTGAAACAGCATTCCTGAGCACAGACCAAAACGATCCGACGGACAAGTCACACTGCTTCTTTTGCCCTGAAAAGTCTTCGAGGTGAAGTTGCGCACTTTCTCCATCATCCAGGCAAAGGGAAAACAAGCACAGAGTGGTCACACAGAGGAAGGGAAAAAAAACATGAGAAAGGAAAAGAGAGATTGTGAGAGAAAGAGACGTGCATTAACAGACAGCTGCTTTTCTTTGCCTCCAAGGAACAGCAGGCAATATGGGGGCATGCCGTTTCATAACGATCGCTTTCACTCCACCAGCTCCATCATGGCAGAGCCCGAGGCCCCTCTCTGATATCAAGCACAAAGACCAGCGGTACTGGAAGCCCAAGCATAATAGACGCCACTCAAACTCACAGGCTCTGATGTTGTGCAAAGGGACCACAGTCACGAATGCACAATAAGGCAAGTCTAACCCACTGTCAGTGTCTATATATGGCAAAAAATAGCTTGCTGGTATGAGGTAAGCCCTCTTTCTGTCGTGTTATTTGATTGTTTGCCTGGCACGTGAGCCGTATAATCTGCAGAAGAGCTTCCAAAAGGCAAAGGAGCAAAAAAAAACAACTTAAAAAGCTTGTACAGTGGCATGGATAAATATTGCTTTATCCATACTAATCAAGAGACCTAATCTAATCTAGTACCAGAAGGTTAAATCAGATTTCTGTGGTCTGGCTGTGGGATAAAGAGCCATTGCTAATTACTGCACTGGCTCTTTCTGTCTCGTCTGCACAGATCAAATGCTCCGAGCTCAAAGCTGGGAACTACGGCTACAGTGCAGCGCTGAGCATGGGCACGTTGTTGACACATCTGTCACACAGACACAGTTTCAACCCCGGCTAGTGAGAGCAAAAGAACAGAAAACAAGGTTACACAGACGAGTATGTCAATACACAAAGGTACGCACACGCGCACAGCCTCTCACACGCGCGCGCGCACACACGTGTTCTCAGAAGCCCTTTGGCCATGATGTGAGAGGGGCCAGATGTGCTGACAGGATTCCTGCTGTCAGCTGCTGCAACATAAAAACTCACAGTGTGTGGATCTGAGAGGCATAACAGCTGCATTGAACAATTTTAAAAAGGCATTTACTGTATACATTAGACCTACACAAGTGCTAGACAATGAGGGATCAATCTTCAATATGGTTACCTCGTGGAACTGTGTGCACTAGTGTAAACACAATAGACGGAAAAAGAATAGTTTGGATGAAATGGTGAGTCAGAGCCCTTCGAAGGAAAGGTGAGAATGAGACACTTCTTGTGCACAGATGCTCCAGCGGTTTTGCAGAAGGAGTATTACTGTAAAAGACACAGACTGCACCTTTAAGAAGCAAATTCCACACAAGACCACAGAAAACCCCAAAGGAGCAGCGAGTGGAGACATCTGGAGCCAGGTGGCTGATGGGCAATCACAGCCCCAGTGTGATTTCATGGCCAGAGGAGGTCAGGCCAGGCCAGAATAAGGTCAAGCTTTTGCTAATCCCAATTTAAACACACAGTGGACACACCTGGGGGATTTTGTTTAAAGAAAAGATTGGATAGATAACTATGCATTAGTTCAAATTAGAATTTCTATTTTTTTTCCAGTTTTTCTGGAACACTTTCAGCATCAAACGGCCTAAAAGGCATTTACAGAGATTTTTTTTATTTTTTTTTTTACACCAGTGCAAATAAGCAGCTTCACCAGGATGTCATCAGTTTCCAAATAACGGTATTTTCTTCTCGTGATGACAAATAGACCACGACAGTGAATGAACGTTCCACTGAAATAATTCCCTCTTGCTGCACACATCATTTTTCCAGAGGGCTGTATTCCCTCAGCGCTTGCGAAGCACGAGCATAATGACACCTCTCTATTCACAGCGTGCCGTGCTTTGTTCCTTTAACGATAGATTGACTTTTTTTTAGCGTTTAACAGTGGGAGAAAGAGCAAGACAGCCCGAGACGATGAAGTCTCCAACTTGCAGAGACGTGTTAAATTCTTTGAGAGCACCAGAGCACCCGTGGAGATACAGTGATGCCAACAGTTTGCTCGCTGGCAACATTTCTTTGATCTCCAAGCGACTGTGTGGTCCAGATTCTTGAGTAACTGCACCGGTTTGGAGGTCTGCACTTTTGGGTCAGCTTGAACTGGCATGCTTGCCGTTAGATTGGGGCTTCTATTTGCACTGGGGCGCCACATCCCTCTTCTGGTTTGGCTGATGTGACTATCTGGTCTTCCAGTTTTCACAGGTGTGGATAGCAGCCGGGTTACCGCGGCTGTGAACCCAAGCACCCAGCATGCTAGATATGGAGCCGCACAGGCACGACCTTGGCCTACCTCCTCTGCTGTATTTGTTTAAAGTCTCAGTACTTTGTGAAAGAGGGGTCTCTTCCAGTTTGCTGAAAGTTTAGTCTGCGTGCTGGTCACTGGCACTGTCTACAAAAACAGCTATTTTCCACAAAAAACTAAGCTTGCAAAAACAGGACTGTGTTTTTCTTGGCTGAAGACATGAGGTGGAGTCCATTAGTGTAATTAAGGTAACACTAAAATTAAATTCAGTACATAACCTTACTTGAACTCCAGCTTTACTGCTGCTCAACTGCGCGCAGGCAAAAAACTATCACCTGAATAACTAGAAGCTATCAGGGTGGGGACTGAGTGGCCACCTCGATTTTAACTGTGGCGACTAAGTTTGCCTTCTCTACCAGCCTTCATTCAGACGTCTGATCCTACTCTAAAATCAGATTTACCAGAATAAATAAGATAAATACTCATTCTAATCTGATGCTTTGCTGCGGCTGTGACCCACTTTCCCCCCCGGGTATCATTTCAATTTCATCTTATCTTAAAAACAGTGCGAGAGGCTTGTGAATTTGGACTCCACCAGCTCAGAGACGACTTTCCTCTCACGACAGCCCCGTCAGCGGTGTCTGCCTCAAAGTAAACTACGCAGGCAGGGTTATCTGTCGCCGATTTTGCATGTTTTTGCATGTGAGGAAGAATATGAATGGACAGTTAGTACTCCTGTCAGATAAACACACCAGTCTAGCACGCAGTCTACCCAGATATCAAACTCACGAGCACCGCACATTCAGCCCGCCGGGATGAAGCTGCCTCTTAGCACGATGTGGCAGGGGCAGGATCAATTCATTTTAAATGCTGGGTCTGGATCAATGTTTTGCAATCGTTTTCCTTTGTCTGTCCACACACACACGCACAAAGCCATTTTAAGTGGTGAATTCTGTGTGTGTGTTTCCCTGACCCCAACCTAACATCAATCACCAGCTGACTACACATGACTGAACTAGTACAATCATACACCTACACACTTGACCAGACAAGGAGTCTAAGGGGCCACTTCCACACACAAGCCTGGTTCACCAACTCTCCTTCAGCAACGGCTCTGTCCTCTATCTCATTTTCTGATCTGCTAAAAAACATCCTTTCAAAATCCAGGCGTAGACTACACACACAAACACTGATACCAAAATCCTACACATAAATGCATACATGGCCATCTTCGATAATTAACTGCCATCTAGCAGTTACTCAGTAAACAAAACAATGATTTATGTTCCTCAGGCATGTTTAAACAGGCGTGCACGTCTCAGTGGGCCAAGGTAAGGTTTCTCAAAATCGAATTCTGCTCCCTTGTTAGTCATTATTTTGTAAACAGACATGGCTTGTCTGTCTGCGGAATTAAGCAATTATGTAAGGAAACTAAGACATTTGTACCACAGCCCACCATCTATTGTTGGCCAAATAGGAAATTCCACACCAGGTATGTGGCATTTTCTTGTCCTTGAACAGAATTTATTACCCATTTGCACTACAATGAGGAGTGCCATTGCCAAAGTGAAATATATCCAAACTGAAACGGCTAAAACCTGTTATTTACTTACAAAATAGCCCACTAATCTTTCAAGATCTTCTTTTGTTTTTGGAATGATAAGCAATGACAAAAATCTGCCATTGCTCACTAGTGATTCACATGTGCAAAGCAACAAATGAAAAGAAAGAATGAAGACACCGAAGTCACACACACACTCAAGTCTTCATGTATACTGTAATGGGATTATCGAGCTACCTTTTTGTCATACTTCAACCTTATCATTAAGTCATCATTAAACAAGCTGTCATTATTCCCCAGAGGGAGTAACAGGTAACAGCAGCGAGGATTACTGCTGTTACCTGTTGTATCACCACACGACTGCCGCACGCGCTCAACTGATCTCACCAACAATGGCAATCTGAGCCCCGAGGGAGTGTCAGGCAGACACATGTACAACAATAGCTGTTACTGTTACAAAGACACACACACAGTCAAATGAAACACTAGGATGTCTGAACCCAGAGTTCGTGGGTGGGTGGGTCCATCTGAGTGAGCAACAAGCCAGAGATCTGAGGAGGAGTTAGTCAGCCGGCCCAGCACAGCACAGCAAAGCCTGACTCGGTCCATCTCCACCTGG
>OMLB01037134.1:19639-49926 GCA_900302555.1 Myripristis jacobus | reverse complement strand
CACTGTCAAGTTCTAACCTCACTTTAACATACAGCACAGCCTTGTTTTTAGTCTCCCTTATAGCAACAGAAAGAGAGCCTCTCCTCTGTTTGTATCAGGATTTTACATGTTCCTGAGGTTATGTGAATGTTTACACATGTGTGTACATGCACACACACACACACACACACTATCTCTCTCTCTCCATGGCTGTGTTTGTCCGTATCCCTCTCTCCAGGGCCAGGTATGCTGGAACAGCCATTCACTCCCTAGGTAAATATTAGGAGGGTGTGAGATGAGAACTTCTGCATAACAGAATGACCTTAGCCATGGAGCAACATTTTAATCTGTATAGCCTGTAGCTTTTATTCCGACACCCCGGCAGTTCAAAGAAAGTCACTGTCAGGAACCTTGGCTTTCATTTTCAAAGTTGGGTCTAATTGAAACCAGCGGTGAATGAACCATGCTAGCTGTAGTACTTGTGAACTATCTGTGTAGCATTCATGACCTAAGAATGACGACTGGGAATGGGGGTGGGCTGGGTGGAATGCCGCACTCTCATCTGTTAAAACATTTATTCTACAGATGGGTCCATGTTTTTCTGCAGGAGTCATATATTTTTACTGTTAACTAATCTGTCCAGCCCTGCTGAAGTATGCACACCTGCTCTTTGCTGGACTGATAACAGCCTACCGAAGACTCAACCTAAGTCTTTGGGGCATCGCTGAATGACACTCACAAGCTAAGCTATGTTTAGAAGCCCGCTTGTGTGCCATTTTATTGGCAATGGCCGTATTACCTTCATCCAGAATGAAGATTGGTAAATTTACAAGGCATCATAGGTTGCATGGAATCAAAGTTTTAAAATAAATAAGCAAATAAATACATAACATAAAAACAATTGTTGACAAAATACCCTTCTTTCATCATTTACAAATTTTCCTCATTACACTGCTTAGAGGAGTTTCAGCTGTTTGAATTACGATAACTAGCCCATTCATGTTTCTTGTATTTTGGATAACCGTACCTTGAATTCTGCGTTAAGCAACTGCAACTTGCTTGTGCTCATTTCACTTCTCTTTTGGATATAATTAGTCAAACCATTGACTTGGATAACATAGATGTAGGCTTCCAGAAAATGGTTTTACATTTTGGACCTAATTAGAGTGCTGTTGGGTAATTGGAAGCCTTTTTTATACTGTGCTTTAAGAACATAAGACTCCAAAAAAAGAAAAACAAAAAAACAGGAGTGAATAATTGATATGAGCAGACATGGAAGAGAGCTTTAAATTACTAATGAGCTTAGCTTCAAACCTGTGGCACTGGAGGCCGTGACATTCCTGACTCCTCTTGCGTGCACACACACACACACACACACTCATACATGCACACACAAGAAGTGAGAGTGAAGCACGCACATATGCATCAAAAAAGAAAATGAGCTATGAATAGACTGTCTTGTTAAATTAAAGGCTACCAATATCCAGGCATGTTCGGTGTAAATTGCATCCTTCAAAATGAGTGGGTTTCAGTTTTACATCGTGGTGCTGGAGACCCAGACGTGGTATCATCATTTGGTTCGAGTCAGTCCGTCTGCCGTCTTTCAGCCCCCTAGCACATGTTTATTTTGGCTGTGTGTTTTTTTTTTTTTTTTTTTTGCGTGTCTGTCTGTCTCTGGTATTTATGGGAATGTAATGTGAATATTGTGTGCATAATGTATATGTGCATGAGCGTGTTTCCCTTTGTGTGTGCATGGTGTGTGAATGGGGCTGGGAACAGAGTGATGTCCTCCTTCCCTAGCGGACATTGCTGAGTCAGGTGGGGAGTATATAATTACACATGGGTGCCCATCAGCAGTCTGAGAGCCTTCTTCCCCGGCCCCACCAACAATACGAACTCCTGTGCTCGCCTGGCCTCAGCTAACAGGCAGCCAAGCCACTCATGTGGAGCTGAGCTCTCTGTGGACTCACAGGCCAGCTCTGCCCGGCCTTCTAGAGGCTATGAGCAAGCCTGCATTATCATTCTCACCATTAGCTGCTGGCTGTGTGGGAGGATCCATGAGTCAGCGCAAACAAATTCCTCTCCTCTAATATACTCGCCTCCGCTCAATTTCCAGGGTTGAAGTGAGCAAGCGAGTGAATAGCAGCAATCCAGGTATGAGTAAGCCTTTCATGTTGCAAGGTGTGTGATTTAGTTGCATTGTTAAGTGGTCAGGGCTTTGTAAACTATCATTGCCAGACACTCTGTGGACTTTCTCTTATCTGTTGCTCTCTCATTGAATTTTAAAAGTGCACAAGACTTGCCTTATATTGGTAGGTGTAACAATATCAGAAAACTGCATTCTTAAACTTTTTTTAAAAAAAATCTCTTTGTATCCTTCTCCCCTCTGCATTATAACCCCTCCCTTCCAACTCACCCCTCTCCCTCTTCCAGTTCAGGCAGGGTTACCATCTCTCTGAGTGAGTGCTGCTGGTGATTCATGATGACTGGGATTTCACACTAAGTGCTGTTTTACACTGTGTCTCCAGGGGTAGTGACAGCCACAGGTGATGAACAGACTCTTTGTCTCTAAGGCTGCATCTAGGCCGGCTTTAGATGTCTGGTCCACTAGAGCATCTCACATTAACCACATTTAAAGCGTGGTCAGTCATCAATCACTCAGACTCAGATATGTGTGTTTCACAATTAGATGTCTTCACTTATTATCTTTGGGTAAGTTTAGCAGATATAGATTTAGTCTACGATTTCTAGCCACACCTTTTCTCAAAATAAGTTTCAAATAGGTAATGTCATTCACACATGAAGCCATAGGGCAGTGTGCTTATATTTGCCTTTTTTTAAACTAGGGACTGGTGACTGAGCACACATGAGTTTATTTTAGTGTTTGTGTGCAGTTACAGATTATCATACCTTGTTCTTGGGTTAGGGTTAGGGTTAGCCACTGAGCAGCTCCACTTGAGTTACTGGTGGTTAAGTTCATTGCTCATTTACTTTCCTCAGCCAGATTTTCCCAGCTCATCTGGGATTTGAACCAGCGACCTTCCAGTAACAAGATTTTCTAATTGTTAGGTCACCACTAATTTGCCCTTCATTTGGAGTCACAGGTGTCCCCTGTATTAATGAACTACTGATCCACTCTCATAGAGATTTCACACTTGAACAAGCCAATCATTACATTGGGGAGTGCGCTAAAGGCTGTAGTGAAGGATCCCTCTATGCAAGTACGCCAACTAAAGCTTATTAGCACTGTTTCTGATTCCTCTGTGTTCAATCATTAGCATCTCAATAGAAGAGAGACAGGCGGATGGGGGATATTTCAGAGAGCTGGTTGGTCACATGCATTTGGAGTTTGTTCAGAGAAATATTTGCGAAATTAATGTGCTGTGAAAAAATGCATTATTCATCAGGTGTGCTGAAGCCTCAGTGAAGCTCCGTTCGCTGGGAACCAGGCAACCGTTCAGTCTAATTAGCAAGCAGTGTGTCTAGAGAGCCCATTGCAGCCTGGCCCTCCTCTGTGGGAGAAAAGAAACAGCAACATACACACTCATGCACGCAAACACGCAGTCACTATGACTTGTATACAAAAACACACATTTTACACATACACACACACACACACACACACACACACATACTCAAACACCTGTAAACAAATTAAAAGGTATATTTCCACCCACAGCAAACAAACACATGGAGAGAGCCCTGTTGGCTTTTCAGCAGGAGAGCTTTCTGTGCACGTACTGCAAAGCGAACAGACTTCTGTTTGATGTTTTGTTAAGGCCTCCCAGACTTAACTAAATCATCCAGCTGTGACTCTATTGTTTTTCCAACTTTTTACTGAGTTGTCACATACCATAAAAGCAAATTAGCTGCAGTCTGAGAGGTGTGTCTGTGTTGGAAACTTAGCTAGGAATCAAAGTCCGTCATGCAATCCCTTCAGATGTGAGATCTAGTTTCCTTACATGCCTGGTGGACCACTCCCTGCTCTTTGACCACAGCCACTGGTGCCCTGCTGTGATAATGACTTCTGCATGGGTGTTGTGGTGTTCTGGGAGCTACTGGTGTCTTAAGGCTTGTTTAGTGGCCATTTATGTCTTTTTATGTGTGATCTGAAGAAAGATATTTCTGTTAGACAGTCACAATTAATAGATTGATGAAGGAAAAAAAGAGTAAAGACATATAGCTAGGCCAGGCCTCTCAGTGTTATTATCCAGAAAGACATTTGTACAGTCCAATTTTTGAAGTGTAAGAATAGAATTTAAAAAAAAGAACAAAGTGGCAAAAAAACAAGAAGAAAGTGGCAATTACAAATTGGCTTGTTTATAAAAGTGCTTTTTAAGAAGAGATTTATTTAAACAATAAAACTGATTTTTACTACAGTCACCTTTTTATATCGATTTTTAAGCCAGACATTTAAACTAGTCTAGAGCCTAAAGCAGCACGGAGTATTCCATGTAATTTTAAAGACCATTTCACATTGGTATGCATTTTGAAAATGGAAACGTTCTGCTGTGGAAACACCTGGGAACTGTGTGTGTCAAAACACCAGTGTACAAACAGGCATTGAAAATCACATATTTGAAATGTTATCACTGTGGAGATTTTCCACCATATAAAAATGTTTTGGCCAATTACAACTTAAAATTTTGTCTGAGCCTGAAGAAGCGACTGAAAAAACTCTGGAAACTGTGGAAATCTTTTGATGAATCTCATCACAAGATTCCCACAGAGAAGCTCTAATTGCTGTACAAAAAGGATGATTTCAAACCATTTTAAATAATTAGTACACCGTTCTTAAATATGAGCATGTTGTGGACTTTTTCTGGGTATGTTTGGTCTCATTGGTCTGCACACAAACTCTTGCTTAACTGCGTTCACTGGGTAGACTGAAACATTGGATGGTGAAGGAGGAGGTGGAGGAATGCAAAGCAGGAGGTGAGGGAGGATGAAAGAAATTATCGGTTTTCACTTTTATTAGTTTTATCGGCCGTAACATGTGAACAGAGAAGAATGGCAGTAAAAGCTGTTGGCATGGTGTGGCAGACAACTCAACAATGCCAGAGGCCACAAAAAAGACTACACTGTCTGTTGAGCGAGGAACCATAACAACAGTAGTGTCTCTACAGTACAGATGGGACCAGGCTGCTCGGTGCCAGCGTGGTACTGCCTCTTCCAGTCTTTGTTTGTCCCTGCCAACCTGGAGCAGGGTGGCACAGAGGGCAGAGCTTCCACTGGCACCGGGGCTCAGTCCATTGTCCACTAACAGCAAGGCCTGGCCTGATATCTCTTTGCACTGCACTTAAACCAGCATGGGCTAGGGTCCTATTCTCTGCATTGATACTGATAGGGATACTTAGATGTTTTGTCAAGAACTCTGTGTTTGTCTGCAATTGCTCTGTCTTTGTGTCTCCTCAGTGTGTATGTATGTGTGTGTGTGTGTGTGCGCGCGCGTGCATGTGAGTGTGTGTGATGTACATTTACCTTTTATTTCTGTCATTGTCGCTTGGCCTTCTGTGAGTACAGAGATAGCACAGAAAAGGTCTGAGCTGGGGAAGGCTGTCATAAAGATAGGACTGAATGACTCATTTTTACACACACACACACACACACATGCGCGTGCACACACACTCATACACACAACTTACCTCTGATCATTGCACAAGCATGGTAAAATTATCTGTAGTTTACATACATACACACACAGACCCATCACACAAGTAAAGTTATCAATTGGCCTACAAGGAGAATACACTTCCTGTAGGCCAATTGATAACTTTACTTGGAAATTCCCCTAATAGCCTTTATTGTCAATGGTATGTTTCCCAATACTGCAGATGACTAACACAAATCAACCTTTCTGTCTCGCGAGGGAAGTTGAGGTTTTAGGGTGTGTACGGTTCAACCATCTGCATGCCTGTATATGTACAGTATGTTTGTATTGTTATGCATGCATGTGCATGTGCCAGGGTGGGAGGTTAGCACCCGCCGCCAGCCAAATGCAAGTAATGTAGTGGTGTGTACGTTTGCCAAACCCACTAGCTATGGTGGCAGGTCAAATACGAGTTGAGAGTTGAGAGCAGCCACGTACCTCGACAAGAAAAGGCATTTGACTAACATGAAATACCAATTACAGGACTAGGGCTGTGTATTGGTAAGACTCTGGCAATACGAGACGTATGCTGATACAGGGGTTGTATTTCAGTATATTGTGATATTGTAAGCAAGGCGATAAAGTCTAATTTTTCGAAAACTGATATGTGTTTACATCTTTCTGTCTCAGTTTATGTTGATAAGTTGGACTGGAAGAGTCAAATGACTGAAGATAAATTATAACTCTACTATCTAGTGGGGCAAGGGTTTAATAAACCACTGTCTGCCAAAAATCTTTGCATTTAAACTATTAATTAAAAATCTATATATTCTCATACAACATAATATTGTGATACTGAAGTGCACCGATATTTTCTTACACCCTTGATTTTTGCATGATGCATAGGATTTGGCAATTTGTTTCACAGCTGACCAGTTAGACCTTACACCTGTCGTGACGCAGTACACTACACACACATTCTTGTGACTGACAATACTGACAGCCAGAGAGCGCACTGTCTAATATTTATTCAGGCTCTGCTGCTAGGAGCGATAGCATCAAAGCTAAACTTGTTATCACTAGCGGTTCAAGAGTGTCAGAGTTTAAACTGTTCAAGATGTGGTGTTATCTATCTGGAGTGAAGAGGCCGGCAGATCCTGAAAAGACTGATGGCGTGTCTACCTCACAGGAGACCGTTTAGTCTGACTTAGGTGAACCTCAGGAAAAAAAGGCGTCTCCTCAAAGAAAAGTGGTGACATAATGATAAAGAGGAGATGTGAAACTTACTGGTGTATGACCCCTCCAGCTAAAATGTTTGTTTTGCTTGTGTTGTCAAATCCATGGCCCTCACAGTAGCAAGACAAATTGCTTCCTTGTTGATGCTGATGAATTGTAACCATAAAAATGGAGCAGCTTTTTCCTTTCGTTGTAATTGGTGACCTGATAAAAATTGGTTGATGTCACAGGGTGTCTTTTCTGGAAAGTTTAAACTATCATCAGATGTTTGTTTTTTTTTAATTGAAATGAGTAATTTTTGAGTATAAAGTTTATTTCAATAAACACAGTTGAGTGATTACACAAAAAATTATGTTTGTGTATCTTATTTTTCTGAAATGTGAGGTGGGAGTGCCCAGCATCTGCTTGCTGTGCTCACTTATTTTATTTCCTGTGGGCCAGTTGTAAGTTATATTATCTGAGAATGAATGGATGTTGGTTAAAAAAAAATCTAAGCAAAGCATGTAAGTTAAACTCTGCGCTTGAAGTTGAATAGTGGCTGCTTAAAAAATATGAGTGGCTGGTAGAATTGGGGACTCTACAAGACACTGTGGCTGGTGGACCAAAAAGTTGATTTCCTATGGTGCATGCACACCTACGTGTGTATGAAAAACATTGGACATCTCCCATGTAGAAATGCAACATCCAGTTCTCATTTTTAGCCAGATGGGATTATGTGTTTTATTTTAAATAGTGAAAAAAATCAAAACATTTCATAAAGTGTCCATTTAATTAATACATGACGGGGAGAATTTGCCCTCTCTGCAGATGTTCAAACGTGTGTGTAGGCTTGATGTGCCATGCTTTATTCCATGTGAGCAGCTGTCGCGTGGCATATGGAAGCGTCTTCGTGCTCAGCTTGTCCAAAAGGCCTATTGATTCTGACACTGCTGCTCACACAGAGTGGCACACAGACAAGCCGAATCATGCCCCGCGTGTCTGCTGCCCTGTGATGCTAACCACTTCTGCCTTTAGTTGAATTCGCTGTGGAGTTGGGAAGCTGTTATTGAAGAGGGACAGACAGAGGCAGAGGCAGGGTGATGAAAGACAGGGAGCGGGCTAGCTGGATGGGTGAGTGATGATGAGAGGGAAGAGAAGGAAGGGCACATGGCTCTAATCGCTGCTCTTTTCTCTTCCAGTCTTTCTTCCTTTTTGTCTATCTGCCTGTCTGTTGGCATTTTTCTCCCTCTCGTCCTCGCTCCCTCTCTCACTCTGTCTCTTTCACTCGTCATATTCTCTTTAATCTCTTAGCCGGTTTTTCAGCCCCTCAAGTGGCTTTACTGTGGATGTGTTTGTGTCTCAATCTGCAGCGAGAGACAGATTTTTGATTGCTTCAGGTTATTTTTGATCACCTCTCAAGCAAGTTGTACTAGGCCTAATGCTTGATTTCTCTCTCTCTGACATGCTGGAGTGTTTTGGTGGGTTTGGGTGGGATGGTTTAGGTTAGGGCAAATGTTTAGGTAGGGGGTGAGGGTGTGGAGATTTCTCTTTTTCTGTCTTCCTCTTTTTTTTTGATGTCCTTAGGCTAAGGGGTGGGGTTTGGAGGTTTGGAGGTGTGGGGTTTTGTCATGTGGATAAAATTATGACTTTTGAATGCTTTGGTTGCTTGGATTAGCATGGGTGTGTGTGCAGTGGGGTTAGGGTTAGGCTGATTTTGAGCAGTGATTGGTTGGCAGCCTGTGTTTGTGTGGATCTCACAGCCAAGATCTACATGTTTGTTCTTCTGTCATACACTGTGCAACAGGGTTACTGTAGATGCACCCTAACCTTTGTGGAATAAGTTAGAAATTAGACATTGATATGTCATATTAGTCTTTTTTTTAATACATTATTTACATTAGTCTGATGTTTGACATTCAAGGCCTGTGGGATAAAGAAATGGATGACACCTGAAGAAAATAGCTATAAAAAAACTATAAATCCAGATTTCTTGGGAAATTTACAATGGCATGTGACTTTTAGATACCATGATTACCATTTTTTCTGTTATTTAATACATGAAAAGTATGTTTTCCATTCATAACTGGTTTTCTTAGGTTTAAAATTATAAAATATTAATTCCATCTTTCATCCGCTGTAGAAAAAAAAAACAGTTAAGCACAATAATACATTATTGTGGACTTGCATGCATTTCAAATCTATTTTGAACACCTTATTTGTCACTGGCCCATTTGCCTCCTGATTCCGAAGCTAGATTTCATTTAGACCTCTGAAACAATTTAAAGCTGCCTCTGCATCATCTGTATTACTGTGAGAATTGACTTAGGACCGCAGGGCTGTGCTGTGACATGAGCTGGGTCAGGCGGATGTCTGGTTCCCAGTGTTGTTGTGCCTGTGACAGTGAGAATAGGCAGCAACCTGAGACTCACAGGCCTGTTTGTTTCCTGTTAGTGCAGTTGATCACATTTCACTGGCCAGGAGGTACAACAATGAAGCATCATGGGAGAGTGACAATGTTGGGAGTCTGGGAGGAATGTGTGTGTGTGTGTGTACATGTGCGTGTGTGCATTCTCTTACTTTTGACTGTTGATGAATAGAATTCTTGGGCAGAAAAAAAAAGAATAATCTTTAGGTTTCATATCTGCAAAGTGTCAGCAGTATTTGCATGCAAATCGCATCAAAGCTAATTAAGAAGGACCTAATTTCCTACTGGGAAAGAGACAAAGAGGTGAAAAGTTCAACCTCTGATCAGGGGTTGTAAACATTTCTCGTTCCGTGACGTGAAGATGAGGGAAGTAAGCTTTGGTAAGGAGTAGGGCTGTGACGAAAACCAGATTACCGCAATCCCACAGTCACGTTATGCCTCATTCGCATTCCCCTTCACATTTGAAGCTGGAATCGATTTATCCATTATCAAAATAGTTGATGATCAATTTAATGGTTGGCAACTTATCGATTCTTCAACTAACTGTTGCAGCTGTGAAAGAGTGTTTTACTTTTTGTGTGTGTGTCCGTGTCTGTCAAGGTGAGGAGCCTGCATGCTTGTCTCTAACACAGGCCTGTAAGGTAGCATTCCTTTGCATGAGCTCTTACCAAAGCTGATAAGTGATACTGACAATTATTTGAATTTTTTTTTCATGCTCACATTTCTGTAACAGAAAGAGATAAGCCTCATTTTTAAGTATCTGAGTAATTGGTTGTATACTCTGTGTGTGTACACGTGTTTGTGTGTGTGTGTGTGTCCACGCCTTGTTCGTGGTGATTAAGTATTGCAACACAGCACACCCTGTGCTCTCTCAAAGAATAATATTGACAACTCTATAGTGCTGGAATTTCTGATGTTTGTGGGTTTGATAAGCACTCCCTTTCTGGATCAGATTTCTCCTCCAGATGACGCCGCCTCGCACAAAGGAATATCTACCTCATGTGATCATCCATCCCTTTTATCACCCGCTCATTTCCTGTGATCTCGTTCTGCAGGCTCACTCTCTGTCCTGGGCTGTCATTCCTTCTGTATGTGGTGTCATGTTGAGCTGTTCTGTGTGATGTTGTTGCCACATCAGATAGGCTGTTGCTCCCCAGCCGAGTTTGTGTTTGGCATCTAAATAGTGGGTGAGTAATGGTGGTAGGGGGCGGCCAGGTCAGCAGCAGAGGAGGGGAGAGCAGGCCAGGGTTAGTGCTTTGTTAAGAAAAGCAGGAATTCTTCCGGCTGGCAGATGAAGTCAGTGCATTCCTCCAAAGCAGCTCCCCTATAGGCAGCCAGTGGAGCACAGCCAGGCTCTGAATGAGGGGCAAGATAATGGAGGGGCTCAGTTTTAAACACCTCCCACTGAGAACCAGAGAGACACAAAAAGAGAACACCATCTGTCTGACTCTGTGTGAAGAGTTGTCTTTTACCCACCTAGGTTACAAAGTTTTGTTTACTTTGCCATGTTCTATAGATAGTCTTACTACCGCCTGAGGCTTTTCGTTTTTCTTTTTCTTTTTTTTTTTCTTTTTTTTTTTTATGAGCACTGCGGTATATTATTACCTTGTTTTGAAGCATAGCCATAAAAGTTCAGACAGAGAGTATTGAACATGACAACATTCATTTAGGTGAAACCAGCTTATGCATGCTGTCCAGACCTGTGCTAGACTACCTGCTGCTCCACTCTCTGAAGTCTGATGAGACCCAGTTCTGGTCCTGCTGAGAGGGTTCAAACTGGATCTCACACACACTGTCATACACACACACACACACACACACACTCACACACACACACATGCATGTGCTCTGTGTCTCTCTTTTTTCTGCACACACAAACATCCTCTCCCAAACATAGACACACTTGAGTTGCTCCAGTTTTCTTGTCCGTTCCCCTTGGCAGTAAGCTATCATAACGGCTTTGAAGGAGGGCAGCAGAGCGTTTAATTGGGTTACAGATTGGCATTTATGCTCCCAGGTCCACAAGATACCGCTGGGGCTCTTAACTAACCACTGGGAACTTAACAAAATGCTACACTGCTCTACCCCTGGGCTTCTGGAGTTGAAATATACAACTCAGTAACACTCAGTAACAGCACAACTGACGTCAAATACTGTTTGGTATAGAAACTGACACCTTAGGTGTTCAGCAGAAGATGGCTGATAAGGGATGCTGTGTATGACAGCTGGCAATGGGTTGTGTATACATTAACAGCAAATTGTGTCATACGTTGAGGTGGGATTACGTCATGATCTAGGCTACAAGTTTAGGTTGGATGTCTGTCCATCTTTTTTTTAAAATGTACTTGAACAAGACCCTGTTTGCACCTGGCATTAATATAACTGACCAGATTTGATCCATATGTGATCTATCCTCATTACATTTATAATATCAAAAAGTGTCAGCCAGATAGAAATCTGATTGCTGTCTTCCTCCCCTTGCTTTTGGATCTGTTTGCTTAAACCACCTCCTGAGGTGGTTTAAGCAACCAGATCTTAATCCATGCCAAAGAGTTTAATCCCTCCCCAATTATAATCCTCCCCTAATGTCTTGGATGCAGTTACACCTGGATTCTTATGTGAATAAATGCAATCGGATTGCAAACCGATCACTCAAGACACATTTTAATGCCAGGAGTAAATGGCACTTAACTATATGTAACCCACAAGAACACACTGCTGTCTCTTCATTGTCACAAGTCTGTTCTGACAGCTTGGAGCCAGGATTTGGATTCATTATGGTTTGCATCTCCATATTTCTAACTAGTCTTTTTCTTTTATCCATCTTTTGCAGAGTCATTGCCATGCAGCGTTGAGCTGAATCAAGCCGAGCAGACCTGAACTGATCTGAAGACCACCTTTAGCCTTCACCCTGCCTGGTCCCAGATGGAGTTAAAAGTGTGGGTGGATGGTGTGGTGCGGGTGGTGTGTGGCCTGTCAGAGGAGACTTCCTGTCAGGATGTGGTCATTGCTCTGGCCCAGGCCATTGGTGAGTATCTAAAGCTCACTTTTTCTGAAATCATAATATTACCAGTTACATTATTATATTATTATTTTTCCAAAGGCCCAAAATGAATAGGTAATTGGGTGATATGCACACATAAAAACATCACCTTTACAAATCAGAGTTTTATATTCACCTTTTCACTCTGCTCTGACCTAAATGAAGTGCCCTACTGGACTGTCTGGGGGTCAGTTTGGATTGTAGCCGACGCTCCATCCCTGTATCCTCAGGCTGTGCTCAAGCCATACGCCGCGGCAGCATTAAACAACTCAACTCCAGATTTAGCACTCTCCTCCTTCCATGAGTGAGCTGCCTGCCAGCCAGTCATTAGGGAGGGTTTGTCCTAATTTCAGGGTCCTTGTGGAAACTTCAGTTTATTTGAACATTTTTATATGTTGTATGAGTCTTATAGAGCTGCCTTTTATTTCTATTCTCAATGGCAGGGAGGGAGAGATTGGCGTCAACATAATGTGTCTGATGTCATTTTCTCATTCATCATGACTTGCATAGGCAAACTCACTGCCTTAATTAGACTGAAGTGAAAAAAACACAAGGAAGAGAGTTACACTTCTCTTTCCTATTTCTTCTTTTTGTCAAGGTGTATGTCAGATTCGGTGCTTTGTTTTTGTTGTTTTTTTGTGGTTTCTCTGGATTGGTTCTGTGTGTCTTTGCATTGATTGTATCTGTCTCTCTGTCCCCAGGTCAAACAGGCCGTTATGTTCTGATCCAGCGTCTTAGGGACACAGAGAGGCAGCTGCTGGCCACGGAGAGGCCTCTGGAGTCTCTGGCCAAGCTAGGCCAACATGGCAGCGAAGTTCAGTTCTTCCTGCGCCGCACTGGCCCTAGCAGCAGTGACGGGCCTGGGTCTAAACAAGACAGAACAACCCCTCTCCCTCTGCCTAAGCATCCAGAGCCAGAGACTTCCAAACGCAGCCAGCCCAAGAAGTCCCTTACCTTCAACCTGGGTCCATCCACATCTCCAAGAACCAAAGTCAAACAGTTCAGGGGGTCTCCTCGAGACTCTCCAGAACAAAGAGCCTCCCCCTCCCCTTCTCCAAGTCCTGTATACCCTCATGCTCCATCCCCTTCTCCCTCACCACCTGCAGGCCCGTCTAAAGAGGAGGTCTTTCGGCAGGTTCTTCAACAGCAGGAAAGACTGAGGGCCATTGAAGCCCAGTTAGAAACCCTAGAGAAGGATTCACGTGCCTGGGAGCGTCCCTCGCCTTCTCCCTGTCCCTCACCAGTCTCTGATCAGCGCCTTCAGGAAGAGATGGATGCTCTGGAGCAAGCACTCCGGAGGAACCAGGCGGAGCTGGCCCATGAGCAGTATTGGGAGGATGAGCTAAAAGCCGAGGTGGAGAGGGAGCGAGGAATGAGGAGGAGGCTAGGGGAGCTTCATGCCAAGATGGATGACTGTGGACGGCGGCTCCATGAGTTCTCGGTCCGCTCGGCTCAGCTGGAGCAAGAGATCCAACGGGAGAGTATGGCAGATGGGCTCCAAGCTGGGAGAGCCAACGGGCCTGATGAGTCCATTGATGCTGTGAAGGTAGAGCTCCAGAGCCAGGAGAAGCATGAGGCAGAGCTGGAGGAGCAGCTATCTGAGACTGAAAAGGCTCTGGGCAAGGCAGAGTCTCTGCTGCAGGTAAGGAGAGAGGTCAGGGTTGTGGAGAAAGGGCTGTAAGTCCACATCAGCTCTTGTGCTGTCACTAGAGGGATATAGTACAGACCCTCTTCTACCTATCCTATCTCCCGTATCCCTCTCCTACCTGCATACTGTAGCAGATACACACTAGTGCAAAGACACTCAAAAATGATAATAAAAAGAAGCAATTAACTGTAATGATCGGAGAAACAAACCAAGTTCAGGAAACATGATGACATTACTGTATACACAGATTCCTCCTTGTATGTTTTGTTGCTGGAAGCATCTCTCTAAGACTAGGTAAACTGGTTTGGCTGGTATTATCTATTCTGTGAGCTCATAGCACATGATTACTCATGGTGTTTATATTACATTGACAGTATCTACTTCTGCTTGTACCCTGTATATGGAAAAAAGAGAATAAAGAGGATTGTTTGATAGTACGATGGCCGCAATTATTGAATCAACCAGGCCTCAACTTGTTGAGGTTTGTGGTGTCATTGTTTGTCTGTTTACATTTGATGACTGTTGTCATAGATATGAGTGTTGTTGTATGCTGTATCCTCCAAATAAAAGCCTAACCCAGTTTGAAGTGAAACTCAAGTTCCCTCATGATCCACATGAAACCTGAGACTCGACTTATCCACTTTATGCAGCTGAGGCAAAGACTAGTCCCACCCAGAGAAGTGAGGAAAATTCTATCATTTTATTCTGGTGTGTTAGAAGGTGTTGTTTATAGTGTTTTGTCACATGGAAACAGATGTGCAGTGAAAATGTTTTTGGTCAGTGTTCCTGAAAGTTTTTAATGTTTTACTGTTTGCAGTTGTCACAATCCTCATTTGTAAAGACCATCCGGACTGTAATACCATTGCATCCACTTCTCATCCTAATCGGGTCCAAGTTATTGCTGTGTGCCACTGGCTACAAAACTGATTAAAACACAGTGAAAAGCTGCTTTTTGTTCCAGTCAGTCATTTTAACAGGAGAGTGTCTGCCTCAGGGAGTGAGGCACTGAGCTCATGATAGATTTAGTGCCTGGTCTATGGAACTTGGGAAGAGATGTTATGGGACGGTGGGACTTTGTGCTGTGGTCAAGTTGAATGTTAAGTAGGCAAGCACTAGAAGCTGCTAATTAGATAGAAAGGAGCCTGCAGCAAAAGAAACGTGAGGTTTATCTTCACACATGTAATGTGGCCTGTACAGTAACGTTATTCAAACATTGCAGACATCTAGATGTACCACCCAGGCAGTTGGCGCCTGGAAGAAATAGTTTGCTAATATTCATTTTTTTATTTTTTTATTTTTTAATGACACTTCAACACTGGTACTATATAGAGTATAATAATAGAGTATAATGTATAGAGTATAATTTCATACATTGTTCTTTTAGGACAAGGGGTGTCTGCTTGGGTGTCTGTCAGTCAGCTCATCTGATGATTTGAGGCACAGCTGCCAGCCGAGTGATTAAGTGTTGGTAGTTATGAGCATAGCGTTCCTGTCATTAGGCAAAGACCTGCAGGTGTTAACTGCATCAGCAGGCTGTCTCTATCCAGCATCAATTGCACACACACACACACACACACACACACACACACACACACACACTCTGGACATGGGGACAGGAGCTACAGCAGGCTGCTGCTGCTGCTCCCTGTGCTGTGCAGACACATTGATTAAGCACAAATAGATAGTCAATTAAGGCTTATTGACTGGCTTGTTTGTGTGCGTCAAAGTTTAATCTGCGTGTGTAAGGGTGATGCCAGTGTCTCTATGAAGGTTGCGTCTGCATTCCACCTTATCAATAATCACAGCTGCCGGATATCTTTCCCGTGGAGTCAGGTTAACAAGACAACTTTGAAATACAGCAGACACATGTGCATTGTTATGTTTCCCCCCCATAGCTATGCCCCAGGCTTTTGGTATCTGATGGAATCGGAAGGCTGCAGACAGCAGTTGTGATGATTCAGTGTTGCTGAACAGTCTGATGATGACTGATAGGTGGTGTTGTCCACCAGCACTCTGAGAGAAGTGTTTTAGACTCTGCTGCCCCCTAATGGTCAAAAGATATTATGAATTTACAATTAATATGGTCTGAAGGAAAGACAGTCCTATTTAATATAATACAGCCGTAGGTGTCCTATTATTAATATTGTCACTCCAACCATTACATTTGCTGATGACAGTTAACAGGCTTGTTAGGTGCCATTTTGACAGGTGACATCCACTTTCAGTCACAGTGAATGCAAGGTGTTAAGGTTTAGTGAGTAAGGGCTGACTGGGTTTAGCTCACAAACTCACTCCCTGCTCCTTGCTCTCTTATTCGCAGGCCAAGCAGGAGGAGCTGGAGGACCTCAATAAGGAACTGAGGCAATGTAACCTGCAGCAGTTTATTCAACAGACAGGTGTCCTGCCAGCACACACCCACTCACGCACAGAGCTTCAGGAGCAACTGGAGCAGCTAGAACTGGCACATCTACTGCAGGATGGATACAGGAACGGAAGTATGAACACAAACAGCCACATAAATAAAAGCACTGACAGACGCACCGTTTTGTGGTATTGGGCTGTAGAGTGCTGATTTGCACCCTAAACCCCCTTTTTTTTCTCTCCTCTAGGCCTCAGTGTAGTCCCATTGGAATCACTGCCTCGCCCCACTGCCAAACAGTTCCTGGGACATCCACGCAACCTGCAGAACCCTCTGGTGTCCAGTCTCAACCCTGAGGGTGTGTATGTGTGAGACCCTGCTGCTCCTCTCCTGCCCTCCCCTGCCCTGCCCTGCCCTGCCCTGCCCTGTCCTGCCCGTCCTGTGGCCCCAGAGCCCCTTGCCCTCCCTACTTTCTCTCCCAACTTTGTTGGGTTCATACGTTGTGGCTACAGTCAGCATTTCTGGTGTCGGGTAGTGGAGGCATCTGCATGGAGGAGGTCCCTGCTGCTTCTCAACAGCTTCCCTGTCCTCTACCTTTAAAGACCATCCCCTCGCTGACAGTCTCCTGCACCTATCCCTCAGTCTGCTGCTGATTCCTGTCCCCGACTGCCTCTACAGTCCATTTTAATTTGCTGTAGATCAACATCCCCTTCTTCTAATTCAGTCCCTCTTACTGTACTCTTCATGATTTATACACTTTGTCTTTAATTCTTTGTGTCTGCCCACCCTTTCTTGTTCTCTCCACCCCCGCAGCTCCCCCTTCTTCTCTCTCACTGTTTACTTCTGGACTAACAGTAGCTGCTCTGGTTTTTACTTTCATGCAGCTGGGAACTCCTTCCTAATTCCGCTCTGTGACACAGAGTGATCTCCCCACCCTCGAGTCAGCAACCTTCTATCTACAGCTGCTTTTCACTATAAATAAGCTGTATTATCATGTAACACTTCACACTGGGGAATGGCTGTAACAGACATTCTGATTGTAGTGGTGTTTTTATACTGTGATATGGAAAGATACGAAAAATGTTGTTTAAGTTTGCCTTTTATGTATGGATATTATTTATATGTAAGGGGGTATATCTATACAATGCCTTGTACTTTGGTGATGCTTGACTTCCAAAGAGCAAGAGCCTTTCACAGAGGGCTCTGCAAAATGTATTGCACTGTCCCATTCTTTTCCTGTGTGAAACAAACCTTGGTCCTCATTTTACTACAAACAAAATGTATTTTGCTGTTTTGTTTGAAGGTGATACAGATACTTGTAGGGAGCTTATAGCTTTTGCCAGTCTGTTTTGTCAGGCTTCATGCTGATGGACGAAATACATTTCAGTAGTAAAAAAAAAAAAGGGACCAAGGTTTGTCAAGATGTTGCCTTTATTTTTTTCTTTTCTTCAATTAGGATTGATGCTCCTGGTTCTTTGCTATCATCACACCTAACATTTGACCTGTCATAACTTGCACTGTGCCTCGGCATACTGTAGATTTAGGGTGAGCTTACTTACCTAAGTCCTAATAATAAGCATCAAGTGAACAAACAAAGCTGTTGTCCTCAGCGCCTTGGGACTCTTTGTTCCTATTATCCGTAGTTGATGATCCAAAACCCAAAACACACCTAAAGCAATATTTATTATAGCACTTAGCCTTTCATCATATGTTGGTCTAACACACTGACAGGTCAAAGTAATGTGTGCTTGAGTATGCTCTTTCCTTTCTAATTTGTGGGTGGTGTTTTTTGTGGGATTACACAACCTCTCCTTGCTTTGGAGTCTCCAGACATCTCAATCCTTAATGTAGAAGCACGCTTGAAACAAATACTGTCCCAGAACACTGGTTCTGATAATCCGATCTGTGATCAGATTGTCAAATTCAAACACAGTCCTCAACCTCCGTATAGGGTAAAGGCATTTACCTAATGTCTGGACTGTATCAGTGATCTGGGGCAACATCTGTTCATCATAGGCATGCGTGAATATCTTTACTGACCCAGGTCTCTCCTGCTGTATCTTTACCGAAAAGTGTGAAACTGAACCAAACAAAAGGATCATCACCCCCACTTATTTTTGTGTGTCTTGCAGTCCTGACATCCCGAGAGTCGTCATGGAGATAAAACATGGACCACAGGGCCAAGGGAAACTTGTTCACTGTTCTGTCACCGTCACCTCATATTTAACCCCTTTCTTTGTAACTATTATCATTATCCAATCTATCATTATATACATACTGTATATACATATGACAAATATATTTACAGCATTTTGCTACTGTAAACACTGCAAAGTATATGTATGAAATGTAAAATAATTTAGGAAACTTTTACCTAGAGCAATTATTATTATGACTGTGTATTTAAGTATAATAAAAAATTGTGCATTGTGTTTTAGGTAACCTGTTGTGTAGTTGTTTTTATAATCACCTTGAACTCATTGCCCTTTTTACTGAACCATGTCCTATTATAATCTGGTTGGTTTACTAATACAGTAACACAGAATGGAGGTGCAGTGCATCAGGAATGTCCTGCAGTGAATAATTAACATGCCAGTGTACACACTTTCTAAAAATTCCAGTCCCATGAAACTCCTATGTGAAATGCATTATGAATATATTATAGGCACTAAAAAATGTATGCTCTCCTCATTACTTGTGGTACAGTGAGTCCTATAATGCAGCACAATCATTTCTGAGCATTTCAAAGGTAGTATTCACAGGTGGATGATAGGAACGTTCACAAAATGCATCCTGGGGTGCAGAAGGAAATCGGGCAAACATCCTGGCATCACCAGCTGCTGCTGTGATACGTTTTAGAACATGGTATATCTCTAAAGCATATGTCCTAAGACTAGCTGCCATGAAAGGACAGAGCTATATTGCTGACCTGGGAGCATTTGATAATGCTGACCAACAGTGTATACAGTTTCAAATATACATGCAGGCAGTTTTGATGCTCCTCATACACATCAGTGCTATCAACATGAAGTTGCGTCTTCATTTGTACCAGCAGCAGGATATCTGGTCCCAGAAGATCTTAGATTCTTTTACACTTCATCGTGAATGACGCTTTTATTCAGTCTATCTAAGTATAAAAAAGAAAGTAACTCATCTTTTTGTTACTTTCTGCCTCCCTAACAAGTTTGCGATAAAAATCAATTTGGCACAACAGAATAAACACACAATTACACAACTCTGGGCATTCACATTCGGCATTCGCTTTCTTCCTCCACCCCCTGCTTGTTTGTTTACCCTGGAGAGTAAATATGCTGGCCGTCTTACTGAGTGACGTGAACTTCCCCAGTGCTCCGACTAGCCCGGGACAGAAACCCTGTGGAGTTCTATAAATACTTTCTCCTGCTCACACTGGTCAGGTAGAGTCCCAAGCCAAGCACATATGCTTTTACCATTTATATCTACACACACACATATACAAAAATATCATAACTTGATAGACATATATTTTTTGGTCAGCATCATTTTTTTTTCACTTAGACCAATGTTGTTAACTCCTATGAGTTTACAGTTTAGTATGTGTCAGAGGGTCAGTTTTAATATTAAGATAATTATGTAGAATGGGATTAGCGAGATAAGATTTGTAGCTGTCTGGGTTGGCAGGGGGTAGATAAGCTCCCACTGTCTGGACAAGCCCATGGGCTGGTGCAACTTTACTGACGCCTACCTGTGAACCTGCAGGCTAGTGCCAACACGTACACCTATGCACAAAGTCAAACCAGTCTTTGTTTTTGTTTTTTTTATTTTTCTCACCAGCTAGTGCACAAAATCTCGGACTGTGGTGCTAGGCAATGGTAGACAACAGCTATGTGGTGTAATATTCAATGTTAGATCATGTGACCACTAATGAGAAGTGAAAAAAAAAACACAAGACGTTGGATTAAAGAAATCCTTGGATGACCACTGGCCATTAATAGACTCTCCTGTTGCACATGCATTATTTTCTCAGTTATACGCAGTGACACACATTCAGCTTCTCCCACCTAAAATCTAACCCCAATGACACCAATCTCATAAACAGGAGAACATTAACAGATTATGCTGATGTTTCAGGACACCATGGTGAGGGAATTATTTTTGGTCATAAGCACAATAGCACTCCACATGAACCCTGTCCACATTTACATGAGGAGATGAGATAAGGGACCTGAGAGCTGAACTTTTTGCCACTTTTGGACTCAAAGACGTAAAATATAATTATGCAGATTACTAATCAGTGTGAATTTACCGAGCACAGGTTGAGTCAGACATAGTGTCACGAGCACTTTATTCATTTCATTTCCTTTTTTTTTTTTTTTTTTTTTTACGATTGGGATGGAGCTCTCTTGATGTAGTGACGAGTGAGCATCTGCACGTCCACATTATGATGATGAATGGGCCACAAGTTAATGAGTCTGACATACTGCACTTAAGTATTCCTCCGTGTCACATTTAGCAATAAACCATTCTCGCTGAAACCATGCACAAGCTTTACATGGGCAAACAAACAATAAAAATAAAAAGAAAGCTGATGCCACAAGTGATTTGAGCACAAAATTTACTTGTCACTTTAGAAATACTTTTGTACATACACATAAATGACACATATGAGTAGTATGGAGATGGATACAAGTTATCGCATTACACATTTTTGTGTCAAAGCCCCTCAAATCGATGCACATTAGGCCACAGACCATGTTCTTCCATGGAACATGTACATGTTTTGTGTTTATAATTTCATATAGAACCCGACAAGTGTTTACAATAGCTGCGGAAACAAGAGTGAAAGTGAAACCTCAGTACAGCTTCTGCCATGTCATTCTGTATTTGTTCTATCCTCAAATCAAATTCAAGTTGCTGTAGTTCAAAGACCCCCCCTGGAACATCATCCCTATAAGAGCCCCTCAACCACAGTTTGGGAACAAGAGAGCTTTAGGACGATGATGAGTTTTAATGATGATGGTTATCTTTGCTAAACCACCCAGATGAGACATAAAATGGGGGAAAAAAATAACCAAAAAAAAACACTCACCAGTGTTCTTGACAGTAGGTGGCATTAGAGAGGTCAGCTCCATAAGAGGGCAATGTATAAGCTACTGGCCCTGAGCAGGGTGACTGTACATAAGAGGAAGTACATACAGTACAAAAGGAGACCACTGGGAGGGCAGTGATGATGGCCAGACCTATCCCAACAATGTGCATAGGACATGATGAACTGTTTGCAGATACAAGGAGGCCAGTCTGGCTGCGGCTGGTCTAGGACGGGGCCAAAGTGTGAGAAGTATTCCCAAAACCAGGTTAGCCGCTGTCACACGCACAGTGGAACTGGAAACTGGCACAATGTGCGTTAGTCAGTGGCTTACCTGCTTTTAGATCTCACCGATTATACCGCAAACCCCACCAAAACACCATCTGTGGAATAATACACACAATATGGCTTTGTATCAAAACAGCACTAAATCAAATATAATTACATGCCCAGTGGAGGCTTATGTGCCTTATTCACATCATTAGTATGACTACAATATTTTGGATGGATTATTAATACAGAATATTTAATCAAATAACCTTAACTATATGTATTTTATCAAGTTTCCAAATCTATTTCACATCCAGACAATAAATAAAATAAACTACAGTACGCAGGAAATTTCAGCTGGCTTGGCCATCCAATCTATCATATCAAAATACATTTGGTTCCCGAGATATTTGGCATGCTTTCAGTCTCACCTGTCATGATCAACTTCTAAAACGCTTGATAATTAAATTTAAAGAAAACTGTAAAGCAAACTATGTAGATTGCATTAATAAGCACCGTGGATATTTTGGATACGTGCATCAACACCTTATTGACGAAATAAAGAATTATGGCAGATAAAGGGAGCTACTTACCAGTCCCAAGTTTTCTTTTGGAAGATTTTTTTTAAAGAGAAAAAAAATCATTTGATGACGATGATGTGAGCCTGTACACCATGCATCCAGACACGGGCAGTGTTTTTTTCCTCACAAATAAATCATAGCACATTATTAAAGTTAGGTGCATTTTAGGAATACAGTGTACACCGACGTAGAAGTTCAGTTCACTTGCACTACCCCAACCCTGCCCACTCCCCTGCATCTGCAACCTGACCTGGTTATGCAAATTAAAAGGAACTGGCATCGTGTGCAACCAGTGGAGTGTCGGCTTGGTGTTAAATGACTCGCCCGTCCAATATAATTGACAAATGGGATCACATAGGAGGCGGGCTTTGCACAGCCAGCGTGTTTAGTCGATTTGTAGAGTTATAGTTGGGGTGCGGCGCGTTCGGTTTTGCACGTCTTATATTAGGAATGAACCATTTTCACGTCGACACTTTCCCGGCCCCCTCGATTATTTATCGCAAATGTCAATGAGACAAACGTTTCTTTCGCCTCAGAGAAAGAAAAATGACCTGACAGCCGCGCTCAGAGGCGGACAAGGCGCATTTTAAGCCGCTTTGACAAAGGACACCCCTACCCCTACAGTTCAAAGTGGTTGAACTCGGCTTGCTTGTGTACAGTGTTGCCATGAGGAGAGTGTGGCTGTGCACGTACCAAGGATGCAGCATGACAGTGTGATCTGATGATGATGATGATGATGATGATGGTGATGATGATGACAGAGGCAACACGCAATTTTTCAGCCAACCTATCGGCCTGAGAGGAATGGCCACTTAGTAGTTTCTTGTATCTATAACATGAATTAAAATAATATCGCTTTGAATGTAAGTTTTACAACAACAACAATAATAATAATAATAATAATAATAATGATTATGTTTGGCGTCACAACTTTTTAACTTTACTCTAGGAGATCGGAGATTTGCACTTACTTGTGAAAAGAACAATAATAATCATAGTATATCTTAAAGGGATATTACAGCAAAACTAATGCGATAATCTACAGTAGCGCTCGGTCTCTTTAGGAATGACTGTCACCGTTGACTATGAGTTGACACCACGCCACATTGATTTCTAATGTAAAGCACGAAAAATAAATTACTGTAGAACTAGCTGGGCATGTTGGTGAAAGGATTTCGTTGATTTATGGGTAATAACAATAAAGCGTCTGATGTGGTCCTGTCAGAAAGGGAACATGGCGTTCTCAGTTGTGTGTGATATGACACGATCGGACTCCGCATGACACATTCTGTACAATTTATCTGTGCGAGGTTTAACCCCCCCTAAGCCATTTTTGGTCTATTTACAGCTGTGCGTGGGTTATTTAGAGAAAAGTCCTCAGACAGGATACACATTACCTCACGATACAAAGTAGCAAATCAGGATTACCTCGTGTTATGTAACAGCTGTTTTGTCTGTATTTACAGTCACCGGCAGGGGGCGACAAACACTTGATGGCTGTTGTGATAAATCCGCTGCACATTTGTGTGTAGTTTAGTTGGCAAAATGTGGTATTCCGTACAGCTCACGTTAGTCCTGCAGAAAGTTTACTTCATTCAGTTACACTAGTGTTTGTAAAAAGTGAATGTGTACATTTAAAGAAATTATACATAATGTAGCCTATGCCTTGAGCAGAGAACTAAATAAGTCAATGTATTTTAGGAAGTGATGTAGTGGTAAAAGTGATAAATATGACTTTGCTGTAAAACCAACATCCCTACTCTAAGCTATAGGGATGTTTAAAAAATCAACACTATTTTCAAAAGGCCTCACTCTTTAAAAACGTACAACAGCTTGCTACTCATTAGTATGATGTGTAGCTATGATTTAAAGACATAAATACTGATCTCAGCAATCACAAAGTGTGTTGACTGACCCTAAAGGGCGCATGACATCCATGCTTTTGTTTAATTGTACATCATTTTGTTTTATGTTCATTTATTTTTGTCTATTGGAAAAAAAAAAGGGGGTCGACAAGCAGGTGGGTCAGACACGCTGGATTCAAACTGCTGATGTGATCAATTATGTATTTTAATGTATGGATAGATGACGGTGAAGCCTCGGGTGAAGTTAGTCGTGTGTCTCTTTAAGAGTGCCACAGTGATCTGAGTGCGCTCGGCCATTTCCGTCCGTACCCAGCCGGCGGTGTCACTCAACAACCGTGGAGACTTCAAATCAGTGAAAACATGCCTCACACAACTAAATAGGGTAGGTGTAAAATACACATTGGACGTTTGAACCGCACATCAGCGTTATGTGCGCCAAATGGAAAATTGCCTGGCAGTGCCCCACTTTATGAACGTCCTCAGTGCAGATCCCGAACAAGCCCTCAGTTGTCGCTAGCTAAATTTAGCAGTGCCGAGGCTAATGCTGACGCTAATGTTACTAGCCAAAGCGTAGCTAAACTGGCTCGCCGGCGTTTTTATGCAACAATGCGAATGTTACAGAACGACAAATATATTATTCAGAACTCACTGGTGTGTGTGACACGTTGCTTTTACATTTTTTGTGAGGTGTAGTGTGTCGCCTGTTTGCTATCTGGTTTTCTTCTTTGTTTACAAATGTAGCCATGAGCCTAGCAGAGTTTGCAGGCTAGCTAGGGCAACACGTTTCCCTAAAATCAGTATAAATCTAATTTAAGACATATATTTAGACAGCTGATGTACCCTGCCCTCATGGGATGTCCAGTGTCACTGTCTCGGTGGACTTCATAACGCTTTTAAAATAAAGTAGTTGTATATTTGCAGGCAGTAGTGCTGTTGAGCTGTCACATGTGGGCTTGGCTAAGATCGCTGCAACTGTCTCCTTCACTGCATGACTTTTTGCACCTTTACATGTTCTTAGTTGGTTACATGTTGCCCAAGTTGGTGCAGTTTCCTTTGTGAAATTGCCAAGGAAATGGTGAAAGGTGACCCCGCTGGTTAATGCTCTCAGCTTCCATTCATCTGCACAAGTTAAACTGTGCACGATGGGGTCAGCCTGCCTTTTCTTTTTTGTCTGTTGCAATGTGTTGGTGTCACTTTTATCAGATTGCAGTGTTTTGTTTTGTTTTTTCCTGTCTATCCTTAAGGACTGAAGTGAAGCATCATCTTGTAGTGCCATAAAGTTGGTTTCAAAGCCATTACCTCATCACCTGTCTTTTGCACGGTGAGTAGCTTTAGCTTACATGCAGTGAGTCTACCTGTTATTCTCACTTGGTAAGAGCTACACTTTTGTAACAAGACAATACTGTACCTCACATTAGTGCACCATAAAGTAATGTTTTTGGGTTGTTGTTTTTTTGTCTTGGTTATTTTTACTGTATTGTGTTTGTATTTTTTTTCATTGCACTATCACCTTATGACAGTACTTGACAGTAATTGCATCTTGAATGTGAACAAAAAACTTTGTTTGTGCAAACTCTTTTTTACTATTTACTCCTTATATATTCTTTTGCAAAGACAAAAAGTGCTTTTAGAGAATAAATCCCAGAGAACTGTTCTGGTGATCTTCTGATGGTCAGCCATGGATGAAGACGACAGCCAGGATGAGCTGATCAACCACAATGCATCCCACAGCAAAGGAAAGAGGGCGGCAGTGTGGGCCATCTCAGGTAGCGTGTATAACTTGTTTTCCTGAACCATGTAGAAATGGAGTTCATGAATGAATCAAGAAGTGCTTTTTGTTGAACACAGAACCTCAAATCCTCACCCATTGTCTGTTACGTTGACTTTTTTGCCTCTAGATGACTCAGATGATGTTGAGGAGGACTCTGAGGATGGGGGTTCAGACAGTGGTGAGGAGGAAGATGACCTTAATGGAGAGGAAGATGGTGAGGGGGTAGAAGAAGAGGATGAGGAGGATGAGAGTGATGGTGAGCATCTGTGAATGTGCGATAAGCTACACAGAGTAGTTTTCTGCTCGACATATGAATAATATCCTCTATAATTATATTTTGTGTGATCACTTGTTACAATACGGCATTTTAAGATGTTATGTCAGTTATTTTTCAAGTATAACCCATAATATCTTTCTGCCTGCTTTGCTCAGATGAGGAGGAGGAAGACGGTAAGGCTGTGGAGGGAGCAGAAGGAGGAACCTCTGCTGACTTCGCGTTGCTGAGCTCAGATGAAGACACAGAAAAGTGTCCCATCTGCCTTAATTCATTCAGCAGCCAGCCTGTGGCCACACCGGAGAGCTGTGAGCACTACTTCTGCCTCGATTGCATCCTTGAGTGGTCCAAGGTGGGTCGGACTTTATGTTGTGGAAGTCAAAGGAGCAAGCATAGTATTACTAAGAGGGCATTTTAATGGAAGCAGAATGCATCAGTGCTAATCTCTGTTTTTCCTCTTCGCTGTTTAGAATGCAAACTCGTGCCCTGTCGACCGCATTGTCTTCAGTAACATTTACCTAAGGAAATGTTTTGGAGGCAAAGTGCAGAAGATGGTGAGTGCATTCATCTTTCACGTACATAATTGTCTGTTTTGTTTGTTTGTTTGTTTTGGTTTGATTTTTTGCTCAGTGTTTTGTCATTTAGTCAGCCTTTGTTTATCCAACAGCCTTTATACTTGATGCATTTCCCTTCTGTTGAGTGTTTGCCTGTGTGTTATATCTGTTGTGATGGTTTCGTTCAGATCACAGTGCAAAAGCCTGTGAAGGAAGGTCAAGAAGATGCGGTGGATTTGGACCTGGAGCAGACCAGCTGTGAGGTGTGTGGGGGCAGTGACCGCGAGGACCGCCTCCTGCTCTGTGACGGGTGTGACGCAGGGTGAGAGCGAGAGAAATGCTTGTGTTGTGTTTGGAAAGCTAATTTTCAAATCGCCCACTTTGTCAAATTAGTTAATTTTTAAAGTGTTTACAAATAAATGTTGTCAGTGCCTTTGGCATTCTTTTTTTTTTTTTTAACCTTTTTCTCTTTTTTCTCTCTCTCTTTCTTGTTGTTGTTGTTGTTGTTGTTGTTATTGTAGCTACCATATGGAGTGTCTCACACCACCTCTGGATGCTGTTCCTGTAGAGGAATGGTTCTGTCCAGAGTGTGAAGCCAACAACCGTCATTCAAGTAAGCCTTTTTAAATTTTGTACACAGAAGTTTTAGAGTCAGGCAGTCAGGAGTCCTTTTAAAAAAGAAAAAAAATCGGACAATTTTTACACTATTGTACATAATTGAATCAGGTAAATTATTGGTCTTAGAACATTTTGTATTATAGCATGTTTTTTTTCCTAACTTACAGAATTATTCACAACATCATTCAGTACAAAATCTACATTAAAATAATAAACTCACAGACATTCTTTCACGGCATCCTTTGACATAGTCAATTAAATCTTCCTGACCCAGGGGGTTCAGCGGAGGAGCTCAGTGAGGCAGAGAGCTTTTCTTCTAGTGCCCGTCCCACTACCAGTCGCTCCCGGTCCTCTGCGGCAGGGCCCACCCGAGCTATCGCCCGAACCCAGCAGAGCGAGAGGGTTCGCGCCAACGTCAACCGCCATCGCATCACACAGGCACGCACAGCACAGGTTTGGCATGAGGCGTGGTGCTTCTGTCTTGGCTTTTTTTTTTTTAACAAGTTATTACTATGTCTTATGCAGGCCCCACTGGCTGAAACATAACAATAACCATGACCTTTCAGTAGAGAGAGTTTTTGAAGGTGTGGATTCTGCTGTGGATTCTTTGCATTTCATGTAAGGTAGCACCTCAACTCTAGTTGTTTGAGTGTGGTCTTAATACTATATAAAATAACTCACTATTACAACATATGCTCATGTTGCTACATATGTTGGATCCTGCAAGTGAAATTTGTTACTGTGCAAATTAGTTTGAGAGATGAGATTTGTGACTCATCAAAGCCTGTTGCTTTTTGATAACATTTTTTGGTGTTTCTGAAAAAAAGGAAATTTTGGAATGTGTGTTTCTGGCATTTGTTTAAATTTATTGGTAATCACAGAGATTGTGTTTGAAGGGTAGTGCATGTGTGGGAGTTGGGTAGACTGGTGTGTGAAAGTCGGTGGGTCTGATGCAGCCTTTCTCTGACCAGTTGGCTCCCCGGTATCTGATGCAGTCCACTTGGTTGGATGAGACTATAAACGCCGTGGTGGCCGGGCTCAACACAGCTGTGTACATACGGGACCTCACACCTCGTGCCACGTCTAGCCGCCGGCGCAGGACAGGTAAGGCACATGCACATTCAAACACATGACACATACCAAAATCAGCTAAGTGAAAATGTAAGCATGTGGATTTATAAACATGTAAGCATGAAGTCTGAATAGTAATATGTTGGTGCTGAAGGGTGAATGTCAATGTTTTTACAGTTAAGCGGAGAAAAGGCAAAAGCAAGAGGACATCCTCAGGTAAAGGTGAAAAGGGCAAAGCAGCCAGTACAGGAGTGAAGAGGCGGAAACGGAAAGTGAGGAGAACAAAATCCAGAAAAAAGACGGTGAGTCTGTTCAACCCCAGAAGGAGGCAATTGGTTTTTCATTATTTAACTGTGTATATTTGACACACTGAATCTTATCAGTATGTTTCTGCGTTGTTGCTTCCACTAGGTGGTGAAAAAGCAAACACCCCGTGGCCGTATTGCCCGTAACCTTGGGATTGCAAAGCCCAAGAAGGGCTCATCTCTTCCCACAGTGTACCGGCCCTCAGAGCACAGTCTGGGCAGCATGCGGGCTGACATAGGCGCTGCCTCCCTCTCTGTATATGGAGATCCATGTGACTTGGATCCATTTGTTGATGGGTATGAAGATATGTTGTTAGTCATTATTTGATTAGCACCATCAGCTGTTCCAGTGTATGGACAGTACGCATTTAAGTCTTTAAGACATGTAATGTTAGATATTTTAAGTAGTTGTACAGATATCTAGTCAATTGATCTCTCAAAACCGAATGTTTTTGATATTGCTTGATCAGTGAGGATGACGAGCAGCACGCCCGGGTCACATCTCTGCTGGAGGCCAAGAGACGAGGCATCTCCCACTCTGCCCTTCGCTCTCATCAGCCTGTAGCACGACCAATCACTGCCAGCTTTTCCAGGTAACGCAGCATCCTCCTTTTATCACTCATCCCATTGCCTTGGCATGTATCGTCATAAACATCACACTTGCTCGTACATTTTGTATCTCATACTGTTCCACACAAGCTTTGTTGTAACCAATAGGGAATCTAATTTGGGTAAATGTTTGGGAATTATGGCTAGCCTAATTACATGTTTGATTTTGCCATGGTATACCAGGAGGGCTATGGACATCCCCCAGCCGGCGAGCATTATGGAGGCCACCCCTGTGCCTGACCTGCTGGGGAGCATCCTGTCAGGGCAGAGCATGCTCTTGATGGACAGCTCTGATGTGGTCATCAACAGAGATGGCTCCCTCAAGGCTACAAAGCCAAGTAAGTGTGTGTGTGGCTTATTTCTTTTTAAATTGTCACCAATGTGATTAAAACGTTTAAGCAAGCATTAATGTTGTATCAGGCTTTCAGATGTCACACTGGCCTTGATTTTTGGTAGTATTGTTTTTGCTGTTCTTGATCGTCCACACTGCTTTGAACCTCAGCCATCTCGAAGTGGCGTGCCCACAGGTGCAAGAGCCACCATGTGGATAGTTGTGCTGATTGTTGTAGGTTGAGTGATAAGGCCTGATGCTGGATTTTCTTTTTAGTTCATTTTTTTTTGTGTGTGTGTGTGCCGTTATTATGTTCCCAAGTGCAGGTTTAAGTTGCCTACACTCAACATTTCCTGGACAAATTAAGGATGATTCTGATCAGGCATAAGCTCTGATTTTTTGTCCTGTACCATATCCTAGGGAAACATTAGCAATGTTGAATTCATCTTTCACTTCCTGTCATCATTAAATACATCAGAGAATTTGATTATCCTGCTTTTAACATTAACATTTACATTTTAATCATTCACAAATTTCTTGTGTTACAGTGAATTTGTCACCCGCAGTGAAACCCGGTAGCAACAGTGGCAGCAGTTCAAGAGAAACCAGCACTCGGGCCAACCCAGGGATGCCACCAAACCCAGGAAGCAGCTCTCTCTCTTTGCACCATAACGGAGACCTACCAGCATCCTCTAGCAGCGCCCTGAAAAGACC
>OMLB01037134.1:5816-19486 GCA_900302555.1 Myripristis jacobus | reverse complement strand
CCCACCCCAACAGACCCAGCCCCGCTCCTGGACTTAACCACCGGCGAACCAGTGAAGTTGGTGCCCGCAGTGAATCCCACACAGGGAACGCCTCCTCTTCAACCCACCCCAATCCAGACTCCAGCTCCAAGAGCAAATATACGGCATCATCACCATCCCAACCGAAAAAGCCACCTACAAAGCCTGTGTGGGTGGATGTGTCAGTGCTGCCTAGGATACCAAAAATAAAACGTGAGACCAGTGGTCTCACAAATGGTGGCACCACTCACAACAGTAGTAGTGGCAGTAATAGAAGTAGTAGGGGAAGCAGTAATAGTAATGGCTTGCCTGAAACGGGTATCAACAATCTTGCTGGGGACAAGGACAGGCAGAAAAGTATAGACCAGCAGCAAGGCAGGGCTGACGGTCAGACCCACAGACAAAGACCTGACCGAGCAGGCCCCTCATCAGCCTTCTCTAACTCGTTCACCTCTTCCTCCTCCTCCTCCTCCTCCTCTTCCTCCTCCACTGATTCTTCAGCCAGCCAGCCGTGCGTTTCCTCCTCATCAGCATCATCATCAGCAGTGAGCTTCCGCATTAACTCCAGTGGGAACTCGTGGCATACACGGTGGCTAAGCAATACATCATCCACAGTTGTTGGAAGGAGTACACAGGAGAGCTGGAATACAGAGACTGAGGAGGCAAGAAAGAGACGGCAGCACAGGGATAAACAGATGCTGCTGGCCTCATGTGCACCCATCAAAAAGGAGAGGGAAGATAGCAATGTGTATGATCCCTTTCATCCCACTCTGTCAGACTCCAACAGCTCAGACAGTGAGGCTGACGGAGAGAGTCAAGACAGCAAAACCCAGCACACAACATCTGAGAGGAAGGCTCCTGGTCTAGGAAGGAAAGAAGTGTTAGGGCAAAGTAAGCAAGGCTTGGTTCAGGTTAAAGCTGAAACAGAGGAGATTAAGATCTCACAGGAGGAACCAAGACGGACCAATGCTCAGGATAATGTATCACAAGAGGACAGTGCCTTTAGGGAACATGTCAAAGTTAAGAGAGAACCAGGATCAGCTGATAGTAATTTTAAGAAACAAACCGCATCACCTTACACTGAAGTTAACGACGAACCAGGATCACCTGACACTAGTTTTGAGAAACAGACATTACATGATAATGACCGTGAGAAAGAACCTGGATTAGCTGATAGTAAATTTGAGAAACTATCAGTATTAGCTAACATTGAAATTAAGAAAGAACCAGGGTTAGCCAATGCTAGAGAAGCTTTTAAATCAGTAATGAAAAATTCCACACCACCTCTTCCTCACAGCCTGTGCCATGTAAAGACTGAGACAGAGGACCCAGGATATGAGAGAGGGCAGAATGTCCAAACTCCCAACAGTACCTCCTCTAATCATAAAACAGATTCATCAGTATCCAGCTCAGCTCCCACCTCCAGCGCCAGGGAACCTGAAATTTGTGGCCACAGCTTAAAAAATCCTTTGAAATTAGAGACAACAGAATCCACACCATGTCTTCCTGACCGCTTTGATCTTGTAAAGAGTGACAGAGAAAATCCAGGGGATGAGACAAGGCAGACGGTCCCAACCTCCAATAGTACTCCCTCTATCCACGAGACGGATTCATTAGCATCCAGCTCAGTTCCCACCAAGAAAAAACAAAAGGCGGAGATCAAATCTGAGCCCAAGGACAGTCCAAACAGGTCCATCTCCCAGTCCAGGTCCCCAGCCAGGGAATTGGGCCATGGAAAGAACAACTCCAAAAAAGATGGGTCATCTAGGGAGCGTCGCTCTAGCTCAAGTAGCTCAGAGAGAGGTAGAAGTAGGAGAGAAGACCGACATGCCTCAGGACAGGGAGGCAGAAGGAGGGGAAAGGACAAGGACAAAGACAAAGACAGAGAGGGGGCTACCAGGCGGTCAAGATCGAGAGAACGGAGGAGGGCACGCTCCTCGTCAGACAGCTCTCAGTCTGATTCCTCTGATAGATCACGCAGGAAAAGGCAGCGATCACGATCCAAGGACAGAAGACGATCCAGGTAAATATGCAATTGACTCGTATCATTTGCTTAGTATTCTGTGTACCAACCATGTAATGTGTGTTTTGGTTTCTTCAGCCGTCTTTACACAGCTGATATTTATAAAAAATAAAATGTTATGATAAAACCAGGATAGAATTAGTATGATTAAGAATTCTGTTCCCATCATTTACCTTGGCATAGCCATGACCTGGAGACTTGCCTGGTTTTCTCCAAGGTCATAAAATGGATCAGAACCAGGTTATTTTAGCCCCCCTTTTCCCTGGTTTGACACCTTTATACAGATGTTAGACTAATAGATTCTTATCCACAAATAACAGGGTGAAAATGCTTTGTGTAAAGATTGCTTTAGAACTGAGAAGCCAGTAATTTCTCTCAGTTAAGGGTGTTATCTGTCATTATGGATTTTAGGTCTGACTCCAGCTCTAGCAGCAGAGAACGATCAAGGAGGAAGAAATCTAAGCGAGGGAGCAGGGAGAGGGATGATGGCAGAAGGAGTGATCGTGATAGAGGTCGGACATCAAAAGATAAGAGGCGTGGTCGGTCTCGCTCAAGATCAAGATCCAGGTCCCGGTCCAGGTCCACATCAGAATCCAGGGAAAGGAGAAAAGATTACGCACGGTCACAGTCATCATCGCACTATTCAAGAGACAAGGTTGAATCACGATCGAAAGACAAAAAGAGACCCAGGTCTAGATCCAGTTCAAGAGAGAGGAGGAAAAAAGAGGCATCATCCAAGAGTTCACAGAAAGCATCTGGTTCCTCTAGTTCATCCTCTAAAGACACAAGACAGTTAAAAGACAAGAAGAAAGAGAAGGATCTCTCTCGAAGCTCCATCAAAGAAGTTAAAGATGCTAAAATGAAAAAGAGTGAGATGCCATCCATCACCTCTGTTTCTGAGGTTAAAAAGGAAAATAAAGATCTCAGGCCAGAGAGCAAAGCCTCAACAGGACTGGTCACACAGCTAGAAATCAAAAAAGAGAAAATGCCTTCTCTTGATATATTTGAAGACTCTCCAAGTATAAAACCACTCAAGAAAGAGGAAATTGAAACACCTCCAGTGGAAGTCAAAGACATAGATGAGGACATCAAAGAAGAGAAAGTGGCTCCCATCAAAGAAACTTATGAAACTATCACAATTAAATCTGAGCCCACTTCCCCAGAGTTGAGCCATCAGTCACCCACTAATGTCACCTCATTTTTGACAGTGGCCAGTCAACCTTCCACTTCCTCAGCTGTCACAGCAGACAGTCTCCAGAGGGAAATCTCTCCTCCACCAGCATCAGTGCCCCCCACAGATCAGCTAAGCACTGTTGTTTTGACAGCCCCAGTAAAGCAGGAACCTGAGCAGCTCTCAGAGTCTGACGATGACTTCAATGTGGACGTGATGCTGGACAACCTTGACTTTGTGAAGTCGGAGAAGACAGAGGAAAGTGGTGCCACTGTCAAACAGGAGAAGGAAGGGGAGCAGGCGAAGAGTGAAGGAGAGCAGGCGCCGGCCACAACTGGAGCCAAATCCAAAACTCCAGTGAAAAGGGTTACCTGGAACATACAGGAGCCAGATGGACCTCAGCCTGAGAAATCTGCAAGCAGTGAGTATTTCCAGTAGATCTGATTTGCTTTCTACCAATAAACATTAACAAGAACTTATAATGGACTATATGTCTGTTTTTTCTCATTGATACTGATACACATAAGTTACCAAAAAGTTGGAATATTTGATCTTTATTTTACTAAGCAGGGATCAAAAAATGTTTTACATATATGGCTCTCAGCTTAAAAGCTTTTTGAATGTTTCTTTTCTCATCTTTTTTTCCCCCTTTTCAGAGCTGGCGCTGTATAAACTGAAACTGAAGCAAGAAGGAGCTCGCAGACCCTCTTCCTCAGTTCAGTCACTCAGTCAGGTAGGATCAGCCACTTGTTACTACACAGCCACTCGGGTATATGCAGCATCCAGTTATTTCAGAAGCCTGCTGTCTGTTGCAATGTGATTAAATGACCAGAGGGTGGCAGTCTTTACTCAAAGTGAGCAACTGTATTGTCTTTGCTTAAGTCATGTGACCGAAACTGCAACTGATGCTGAAACGATTTCAGGCGAAATGAAAGTTAAACATGTGCAATGGAAACCAAAACTTGTTTTGTTATGCTGATGATGAAACGACTCCTCCAAAATAACAGAGTCTTTAAGATCATGCCACAGCTTTTATCTGCAGTTATCCATTGTTTTTTCATTTTTCATTTCATCCGTTTCATTTTTCATCCATTGATGTTTTTTTTTTTTTCTTATTTTCACAATATCTAATTTATCATTTTGTATACACCCCCTCTTGACTCTCACAGGACACCCCGGGTGTTGTCCCTGGCACTGACCCCTCTAAGAAAGGTGGTGCTGGTAACCTCAGTGCCTCCTCTAGCTCTGATGGTGTACTTCCTCAAGGGTTATCTACCAGTGGGCAAGGGGAGGCCAGTGAGGCAGAGGAAGGGGATCTGTCGAGGAAAGACAAGGTGAAATGGGCTTTCATTGTTTCAGAATAGAGTCATGTTATCTGCGGGTTCTCAAATGCAGAGCTGGATATAATAAATAGAACCGACATCAAGCCAATTAAAGCACACATCTCTGAATGTTCTGTTGGTGCCCCAGTTGTCTGAGAATAATTGTGATTTAATATGACGTGAGTGATGCTTCATTCCTGCCCACAGTATTTGAAGAAGCTGCACATGCAAGAGAGAGCTATAGAGGAGGTGAAGCTAGCCATCAAGCCATTCTACCAGAAGAGAGACATCAACAAAGATGAATACAAAGAGATTCTACGCAAGGCGGTCCAGAAGGTGGGATATGTATTTTGCCAAGATATTGAAAGCTTACTCATATTGCCCCAGGAAGTTTAAGCCCAGTAGCTTTTTGACAAATCAGCGAGGACATTTTCTCTGTGACTGAAGGCTTATTTGAACAGGATTAGTTCAGATAAAGGGCCTGTAGTATCTGATATTGGTAAAAAACCTTTGTGAAAATGTCTGTCTGTTAAATTTGATACATGGGTTTCCATTTGGACAGGATTAAATTAATCAAAGGAACGGACATGTTTGATTCGGGCGAGACCATTATTACTGGGGACATCTGTCATACATAAAAAAAAACTGACATCCCCCTGTAAAACTAAACCCATTCAAAAAGGGCTTACATGTAGGTGTTTTTTTTTGTTTTTTTTGAGTGTGTTTTTGTTTTTTTCCCGAGTAACCTGCATGTAATTCTGCCACTGGTCATCAGGTATGCCACAGCAAGAGTGGGGAGATCAACCCAGTGAAGGTGGCCAATCTGGTCAAGGCATATGTGGACAAATACAAACACGCCCGGAAACACAAGAAAGGAGAGGAAGGGAAGACACAAGCAGAGGCCATGAAAAACTCTGAGAGTCCATGAAGAAGAAACGTGGCCAAGAATGGCAGCACCCCTCCCAAGCGCTCAAACACACTCATCTTTGTGTTATTCCCACTGGATCATACCACTGGGTGTGGACTCAAATATTCTGACATACCCAGCCTATAGTGCTATATTTGTTTCTGCTCACTGCTCTGAGGTGGAACTGCGGTGTTCTCCATTGCATCCACTTTTGCATTTTCATGCATTTTTGAGAAAACAAACACTTTTTTGTTGCTCACTTGAAGAAAAACCCAGTGGTGTGTCGCTCTCGGACTGTCACTGCCATCACCGGTCTTTGTGTAGTTCTGCTTCGAAACTTAATGAGAGATCCAGAGGTTGTGTCTTAAAGAGGCAGATCTCAAAGACCCCTCTCATTGAGTGATAATTCAGGTAGCTTTCCTCTACAGGCATAATGTCTTGGAGGATGCAGTGTGGACCTTTAGTTTTCTATGGCCTTTTTGTTTTTTGTGGGAGGGAAGGGGTATTTATCAGTGGCAAGCAATTTTGTTGGTTAAGAAATGGAATAGAAAATAAGCTGAGATTTACTTAAGAAGAGATTTATTTAAGAAGATTGTCACATTGAGGAAAGACACTGTTATGCAATTTTTGTAGAAAAATATAGGTAGACTAATAAAACAATTTTAGATTTGGTTGTAAATAATATAGATTTGATATCCACTTGTATGTTACCTTTCAGTTTGGATCCCTGTTGTGAATGATTGGATGTTTATGGTTCATAAATTTAACTGATTTATGTTTTGTATTTTCAAATGCCTCTGTTATCGGTCTTCCACATCTCTGATGTCCGCGTGTACTGTATGATGACTTATGATTTAACATAACATTAAGTGACTTACGTATTGAACTACTGAGCTAAGCTGCATTGTGATGACTGATAATTAACCATCCGCAATGAACATTGGTGCATAACAGGAAAAACAGGGGGCCAGCGTAGGAGAGCTGATTTTAGCTCCGGTGTGAAATGAAAAAGACCCACTTCTCCAATAGTAGACGTCATCTTTTGACTTCTGTGTTTTCTTAAAATACTTCTTTTGAAAGTTTTGAAACTCACCATTGTCTTTTTATCAGCCTATAATTTAAATGGGGAGAACTACGTAGCAAGTGGCTCATTGGTTCATGTGCCAAACAGGGAAAAATAAAAATGATCACACTGTTTCCCTGAATAAGTGAATTTTAATTTGTGTCTGGGAGCATTCTGTATCAAGCAGCAGACTTAACACTTAACACATTATATACTCAGTATGTAGTATAGCTTTGATTTTATTTCAGTTGGAGGGATTGTCAGACAGAATTTGCTTCTTGTCACCCAATGAGGTACCACCCCCGCCTTCATGCAAATCATGTTTCAAGCGCAGGTTTTGTTGCTGTCCAACTTGGTGCTCTCTCGTCCACGGAGTTAATATAAACCACATTTCCTCCTGTATTAAAATGTGCGTCAGCTGCGATGCATCTATTTAGCAATCTCATATTTGATAATTTGATAATTGCAAGCTTATATCAAATCGATTTCTATTCTGTATGTTGAAGTTAACGGAATGCATTTCACATTAGCTGTATTTTATAAGTACATGGGCCTATACAGGGCACCACAGCACTGACAAATGTTGAGATGGGAGGGAATAAGACGAGCAAACACATGGTTGTGTTGTTTCACTGTCAACTATGAAGTCTGTCTTAAATCAATCATGGATCTGGATGCACATTTTTTAGGCAAACCGGAGTCTTTTTGGTATCTTTTGCTAATCCTGATTGAACATATTACACCTAAGTTGAGGATGTGTTCAAGAGAGACAGAAAAATAATCTCTGCTTGTTTTGGATTTGTGTTTATAGCATGTGTGCCTACAGTCCAGATACAGCACAGACTCTGGGAATGGGTGGACTTGCCTTATTCCTTGTCATTGAAATTTATCGGTCTTTACAAAATGGAGGTGTGAGCGAGAAACTGACAAGAGGTGCTCATGTTCATCTGAATGTATTTCACTGTCTTGACTGACCTGATCTAATAGGCCAGGTGTTTCAAAGAGGGAACACAACATGATAAATCATTATGAAAAGGCTTTGTTTAACTCTGCTGCTTAACTCTGTTTAAATTTGCTCATGTTCTGTCCTGTTAAGTGGATGCTCTTGGAAGGATTAAGGTGCTTGAAGTGGTAACATTTGACCGGATTGACACTTCATTTAGGTGATGAACTGTCAGGATCATAGTGGCACTTGCACTGCTGGAGTGTCTTGGCCTGCAACCGCCTGACTTCTCTGGTGTTACCATTTCAATCTGAGCCACGGTAGATGGAAAACAGAGGCTCTGCATGATCATTTGTAAATATCTTTTTTGGGACAATGTTTTAATTAAAAAAATGGCAATGTGTGACCTTTATTTTGGATCGTCATTAAATCATGTAATGAATGAACTTGAGGGAATGAACGGTCGATCGGGGGAACTCCTCTGAGGAATTTTCCTTACCAGTTTGGTCTCATGATCTGTTAAACATTTCCTTCACACTGAATTTTGTTTTTCGCTGTATATTGCCTCTATATACAGTAAATCCTCATCTGGACTAAATACTCTCATCTATCACAGTGACCATGTGACAGGTTAGCAACCACCTCGTCAGATTACAGTGGACAAAGGTAGGCACTACACAGACTAGTGTAAAGGTCTGAGAAATTCCTGTAGTGGTCATAAAACCGGTTTGCTCGAGTGCATTCTTGCGAAGATGCTATTGAAACACCTGCCCTGTACCTTGTTTTTCCAGTCTCTGGGTAGATAAGGCGCAGAGGTGTCAAGGATGATCAGATATAGTATAGAAACTGTGGTGGAAAATTATTGAGATTATGATCAAGTCTAAAAGTGAAGATTTCAGGAGACTGTCATGTCTTATGCAAAGGATGTTTATTGTTGCTCGGCTGAAGAGAAGAGTATGAGTGCTACAAGTGTGAATGAGTGGTACCACACCAATTCTGATGGTTGCTCACTGGCATGCCTTATGTAGAGGGGATATCCTTACCTAAGCATGTTAGAGGTCAACAGCTCTGTGTTCATGAAAGGAGCAAATCTGCCTGGTCTTGTCTCCCTGTGTCTGGCATGCCTCAGGCTTATGGCCTTGGTAGCATGGACTCAGTGCATCTTATCAATGCAAAAGGGCCTAAATGTGACCTACAACCAGACAAAAATCCTCCAGAAAACATATAAAAATTGTATAAAACAACATGTTATAATAGTCAGTAATCATCCAGCAGTCTTTATTGATGCAGATATATCTGAGTAATGTATATAACAGTACAGGCTGCATGAGACAGCAAATCGGTGTATATGGGTAGCAGAAACAGTCCAGGTGAGATTCAAGTGTTTAAAGGCTTATTTTGAATGTTAATGATGACCAGCAGCAAAATAACAGTAATGGTTAACAGCTTGACCCAGCAAAAGTGCAAAATATTGTCAATAACACACAGGTTATGACACATAAATAAAAAAAAGTATGACACATGGATTCCCTAACTTTGCGAGAAATATTTTACAAAAGTATGCGAGAATAGATTTACAGCATGCTAGCCTTCCTCTGTCTCATATAAAATCAAGTGAATCACACATGAAGATGATTTGACCTTTACAAGTGATTTTTTGTATAAAATTCTAGTATAATTCCAGACCACTGGCCTTTGATAACCTCAGCTCAAGTAAAATATCAGTCCGATACTGGACAATTCTGTATCTACCTGGTTCAACGGTGCAAGGCTATTAAAAAAAGTCAGCATTTTCCAATGCTTTAAGAGTGCTATTAGATAGGAATTCATAAAGTGAACAGAAGATGAGTGCAAAACATAAGGCATATTTCTAGCCCAAAATGGAATGGAGCTTCATCAAGTGCGGTAACCCCGAACTGTGCTTGTGGCCTCAGCTGCCACGTTCAGTGTGCCACAGGATTCGCTCGCCATTTGGCTAGCCTTGGGAGTTTTTACAGAGGGCCAGAAGAAGTCAGTGGGAGGTGAGCTTGCAATATCTGGTCTAGAAGACCTGCGACGGATCTTCAGCTATCGGCAGACTGAAAACAGAGTTGATGAGATCGTAGAGGCTGTTGTGTGAAATCTGCAGGCTGACGTTGGCGCTGTGAAGAGATGATGCCCCCTCCAGCTGGGCCATCTCATGAAAGTGTCGACAGATCAGAGGAACCACCTGGAGGAGGAGAGGGAGAGACAGATGTGAGATGAACAAAAGAGGAAGACAAAAGACAGAGAATATGTGGAGAGTGAGAGATAATGATGGCAGCTGAACTGTGGCTCTAGATTTTACTCATTCTAAGGAGGCTGAACCCCTATGCGTTTGCAAGGTGATGGTCACAGGACATAAGACCGAGCGCTACCTTGACTACGATGAGCTTCTTCTCCAGGGGTTTTCCATCGGGAAACTTCTCTCCGAAGCACATGTTGATGGTGTAATCAGGAGAGCCACCGTTGTTCTCTTTAAACTGCTTAAGTTCTGAAACACATCCAGGCCAAAGCATGAACATTGTACTGTAAACCTAAAGCTGGCTTCAGAAAAAAGCTAACAAAATTTACGGATTAGACTTTCTTAACATCCAAGCCTTGCCAATAGTTCAATAATGCTAGCTCTGTTTTGTAAAATTGCCTCTTGGGAACAGATTTCATCCACACCTACCATTTACATACTTCTCAAAGCTGAGGAGCTCAATCATGGTATTTGGGGGCAGCTTCCTTGGATCTGGATGGGCCACATTGGGGTCATTTGTACTGGCAAACACATGGCACTTATCCTGCCTGCAGGCATAGATCCCGGTTTCCCGTACCTCCAGGAGTAGGCCTCTCTGGATGCTACTAAGGATGCGGTCGGTGTACTCAATCTGGTGGATAGGAAGTTGTGTTGAGAAAAAAACGGTTAATGTCATACAATAAAAATACACAGGTTAATGCAGCAATATAAATCAATGTAAAAGGCAAAATCCCATCCTTTGTTACACTGATACATTTCCCCAGCATGTGATCTTCAATGCATTCCTTTCATTAATTTGCCAGGGTGGGTATACCCGCATTCCCTCATCCTGCCTGGTTTACTTAGACCTCAGTTTCAGTTTCAGTTCAGGTCTTTACCAGACTTTCGACTCTAACCACAGAACAGACATGGACTTGTTGCGTGCTGCAGTGGGTTACACACACAGGTGGAGGGAGTGATGGTATGGAAAGAACAAATTTTTACACTTTGGACAAAAAAATAAGAGTTCCGTTCCCTACTCAGCTCAGCTCAGGCAGAGATCAGTATCTCTTCCTCTTTTCTGCTGAATTTCTTCCTGTACAGTTTTTGAACATCGGTGCAGAATGGTGAGTCTAGAAAGAGGCTTTTGTTCTGCAATGGGACAGATAATATATTCTTATGTTAACACTGATTTTTTTTCTGCTTCTCTCAAGTAACCGCTTCACAAAGTGGACCAATGAATGCAAGTCACATTGCCAACAGCTGCCTCTGTAACTGTGTTCAATTTTTTGCGTAAATTTTCCAACAAACTAAAATTATGTTGTACCTGTTTGCGGTCCAGCAGGCCGGCAGTGGTGGGGAAGCAAATGGGGTGGGCGTTGAGTTCAGGGGCCGCTTGCTGGTAGTGGAGCTGCACACGCGGACTGCACAGCAGAAACTTTAGCATTTCTCTTTTCCTGTAGTGGATAGAGATCTCCAGGTCATAGATGGATGGCTGGGGAGGTGAGCTGAACACTGGCTCTGGATTTGCTGTGAAGAGAAAACAGTTAAAAATAAAATGTTAAGGATTACAGTTGGTGTACAAACGTGTCCAGTTACAATCTAACTGGAAAAATTTAGACTTAAACACATGAATTAAAGGGAAGACAAAATTGTGTATAATGTCCATCTTGTTTCCTGGCATGTCAACTGCACTAAATAATTTATCAGGCTGAACAATTACAAAAAAAATGGCTTAACTTCTGTCGTATGCTGCTATTTTGGACTAAAGTTTTAACAATGCATATGAACTATATTTAAGAAATCCCTTGTACACCTTTTGAGATCTCTACTCAGTAAGATTCAGTGAGTGTCTGCATTCATTGCAACATTCAGGGGATGTGGTTTATCTAGCAGCTGAACATACGGCAGTAGATGGGTGGTTGTGTGTGGGTCCCTGAGCCCGGCAGTGGCTCTGCTGCTGCGGGCTGAATGGCAGGGTAGCTGACAGGGACGGGCTGCTGGCCGTAGTTCTCTGTCCATTGCTGCTCTTCTGTCACGGTCAACAGTTAAAGACAATTAAACACAGATCACCCCCGTTTAGCCATGCGTTATAATCACAAAAAACATCCTTCCGCCAAATCAACAAGTTGGTGGACAGGAATGGCTGAATAGCATAATTTCCTGCTGTTCACAGGATAAGGCACTGTACCTGCTTGATTACCGCCAAGGTCCAAGGTCATTAAATGGTTGAGAAGAGTGAGCTGTTAGGAGGAAAAAAAAGAAAAAGAGACAAAACTTTTCAGATAAAGAAGCTTTTCAGATAAAGGGCGGCAAATAATATGAGGGAAAAAAAGCCAGTGGGAGATCAGTTAACATGACAGAATAAAGATGAGTGAAGAGTGTGTTAATGTATGCTACAGTGTGGTGGTCGCACCCCATCCTCTACCTCATTGCCTGAAGGCAAGTATTCGATCGGGGAGCTGTAGATGTCGAAATCATCAGGGGAGTCGTCTATTTGCTGGCTTTCGTAGTTATCTGCAGAGGAAGAAATTGCACATTATAAGTCATCCCATTCAAAATGGTCCCGCATTACTCCCAAGGAAGTCCTGGAATACAAATGAACGGCAGGATGATCATCGCCTTACACTCAGTGTTGATGATCTCATAGATTTTATGAGGGTCCTCCGAATTCTTGGAATTATCTCTGACCATCTTGAAGCGCTTGGTGAGGTTGTTCAGCGCACAGCGGAAGTTGGTTTTCCACTTGGCTTTGTCGTTAGGGAACTCATTGATTTTACCACTTGCCACTGCCCATGCCTGTGACACATAAACATGACAATTTAAATAAGGCAACAGTATTGCAAACTACATTAGCCATGTCTTGCAACTGACAAAACAGTACTTTACTTGTCTCCGGCTGTAACTGACACTTGCCATAATGAGCACTCTGACCCTAATGGAGTGAAGCAATCCATCCCAGAACAATTAATATAATATCCCCATAACAACTTGTGCATGTGGTACTAAATATTAAATGGCCATATAATATGTAACTGCATTTTTTTTTTTTTTATCTCCTATCACTATAATATTCCAAGAGGGACTTGGGAGATTTACTATGCCTTCTAGACCTCTAAAAATGATTATGGTGTTAATAGTTCATTACAGTAAATACTTTCAAGGCCATAAACACTTTATCAAAACAGGTTTTTCCACCACTGCAGTCACGTGATACAGGGAACTGACTTACCCTGAATATTTTACTGTCCTCGTCGTTGCAGTCCTTTCTGGAGTTGTGCTTCCAGGGGACTCTGAACTTGTTTTGCTCCACATAACACAGGCCCTTGTACTGGCCAGTCTCCACCTGCTCTATGAGCCAGTTGGCAAAATGTGGCTTGGGGGGACTGTGGAGAGAGAGAGAGAGAGAGAGAGAATTTAAGTTGCTGCAGAGTACATTAACTGTCTTGTACTGTCATGTGTGTGTGTGTGTGTGTGGGTGTGTCTTCAACTTTCACTGCTCTTTAAATGAACATTTCCATAGTGGGGAAAGAGGAAATAAAAACACTTATAATCTCTCAACAGCAGCCAGCCACAGTCACACTGTATTCTCACACTGTGCATGCACTCTGCAGAGCCTACAGTACCATGCTCCACCCCACTCGGCACCGCTCCAGGCTTTGTGTATGACACAAACGGGGTGGGCAAAGCCGCTGAATTTGCTCTTGAGAGTCAACAAATGGCCAAACAGAAAATTTCACATGAAGTAACACATTTCCTGACTCTAAAGGCGCAGAATAGATATGCCTGTGAATGACGCTCCCTGTACAAATCTGCCATCAGCCTGACATTTGACGAAATCACAACACATGTGAACCCACTTAACATTACTAGAAAGATGAGAGTGCGAGAGAGAGAGAGAGAGAGAGAGAGAGAGAGAGAGAGAGAGAGAGAGAGACAGACAGACAGAGGGAGAGACAGAGAGAGAGACAGACAGACAGA
>OMLB01037123.1:5439-22161 GCA_900302555.1 Myripristis jacobus | reverse complement strand
GGGGGGGGGTGTGGACAGCATGTGGATGGGGTTCGTTAAAAGAGGAGTGGATGTGATAAGTTTGGACAAGTCAGACTTTTTGATTCCATATTGACATTTTTAGACAAAAGTCAACACACAATATTTCACGGCTCTATTCAATCTCTCAAAATTAGAGCATTCTCAAGTCAAATTTTTATTAAGTTAAAGACTTTCCCCAACACTTGGATTCTCAGCAGGGTGAGAAGGGCTCTGAGTGAGAATTTAGACTATAATGGGACAATAAAATTCTCCACTGATGCCCTCGCTAATGAAATTCTTTTAGGTGGGCCAGCAGCCCTTCAAGGTAGGGAAAACTTTGGGATATATTACGACTTTAATCCAAGAATTAATTTTCAAAAACCACTGCTGGAAAAAAAAAATCATTCATTCATTCATTCATTCATTTCTTAATTCATTCATTCACCACTACCATCCATTCCATTCCATTTTATTTCCCCACTTATTTCCAATCATGGTCATAGGGGGCTGGAGCCTATCCCAGCATGCACTGAGTGGAAGTCAGGGAAATACCACAGATAGGTTGCCAGTCAATTACAGAGCTCAATAATTAAGTGAATAAATAAAATGTGTCATGAAAATGAGAATTTCATGCTGCATGGCTGTTTTTATGTAGCTGCAGTCAGGGAGGAAAATCTATCCTATGGAGGCGGGTGATGCTGTGGACGGGCTGATATTAAATATGCAATAAAAACACTGATAATGGCCCAGGATAGAAGCAAAGTGATAAATATCGGTCTAGCCTGGCAACGCACACCTCAGCCGGTTTTCACAGACCCTCCCTTTCCTCTGAATTCTCTGTATTCTAGTTGGTAATTTCCACTTTTCATGTCCTCTGCTTCAACCAGGCCCCAACAACAAGCAAGAGCACTGTCAGGACAGCAGGCTCGCAGCTACTGTACATTGAAAAGATGAAAAAAGTTATTGTGCAATAAGCCAGCTCGCTTAGCCTCTTACATCTTCTTCTTTTATCGGTGGTGTTTTCCTTTGTAGAGACTGATGCACGGTGTTGGCTATTCGAATCTCACCTGATTGTAGCGATCGCCTTTGGCTAACTGCAAAATGCTCAACAGAAACATTTCCCCCAGAACGGTTTTGCAGTGTATTACACAGTTTAGGCCCTTTACAGTTTGTATTGGTTTAACAAGTACAAACACTTTACTTTTTTTTTCCCTGACAGAAGAACCAGCTTCTGCAAGGCCTTTCTCCTGGAGCTGTCTCCTGGAGAAAGGCCTGGCAACCGAGACTAACATCGGTCTAACCTGAGATTGCAGTCGACAGCGCTGCAGGCCCGCTGTTGACAGTGGACTGACGAGTCAGCACAAAATTCAACCGTCAGAGTCAAGAGGGAACAGGATCAACCAGTCGTCCCTGTCTTGAACTGTATCCCAATCCATCTAAACTGGAGCCAGGAGCGGAGTCTGTTGCCAGCGAGGACGAGCACCCAAAGGTCTCCTAAAGGTGCAGCACAACTGCCGGAGTGTATGCGGTAATGTAACTTCAAATAAAGCACGGTAGTTAAGTCTGGGCGACATCATGGTTTCAATCAATATCACAATAACTCTTGTCTCATTTTCTTTTCTTCTCCATAACAATACATGTAAAGCTATGACTTTCAGTTTTCAAATAATACTCCTCTCATGCCCAATTTCTAAATAAAAATGTGTTGTTGTTTTTTTTATTATTATCAGTTTAGAAAGTGCAATTTTGTGTCACAATATCCCAACATCACCACACCATTATTATGAGCTTCCACGGAGTTATCGCCCAGACCGAGCAGTGGCTCTTCTGTGGCATTGCAACCAAAGGCAAAATTGTGGATTTGTGTCACAACAGCTGTGGATTTTTACCTCAATATTTCCCCTTTAGCCTCAGTCTCAAGGTTCTTTACTGACTGGTTATCAGGAGTTGTGCTCTCCTTAATGGAAGCACATCAGCCCAGCTGCCTGCTGTAAATTGACTTGTTCAGGCAGTCACACAGGGGGGGCGGGAGCTGCAGTGATCAGATCTGCTTTATTTTAAAGGCATACAGCTTTAGTGGGAAGATCAGGAATTATCCACTCTCTCAATCCCAGATCAACCCATGACTAAATGCCCCAATTGTAAACCCAGACACCATGAGCAAAGAATGCTGTGCCCTTACTGTTTCTCGTGTTATCTACCAAGCAGAAAATTCTACATGACTGTAAGTAACAGTAAATAGCGACATTAAAACGCAATCTTAACATGCTGTTCCTTTTACAAAATGGCACCAAAAAAAAAATACCTGGGGAAATGAATGCAGATGAGGAAATAAATATATTTTGCTTTTAACGGAAATGACTGATTAAGGGTAACTATAGTAACTGTGCACCAGAGGAGCAAGAACGCAAGGAAACTCTCTGGAAGCTACTGGCAAGCAAAAACAGTATCACATGTGCAACACTGCAGCCTGTCAAAATCCCTCCAACATGTGAGATTATTTACTTTTTCTTCAGAGCAGATTTACATCAATTTAGGAACCGTTATGAGCCTATCCTGCGATGCTGGAGCAGCCCTTTCACAAATGGCAAAGGAAATGTGGAACAAGTACTGTCACTTATTAGCTTCTTGAAAAACAACAACAAAAAAAACATGAATTTAACCACTTAATCTCTTGACAGGAATCAACTGGTTCAGAGAAGAGAAAAAAATCAACAGAACACATTAATACCAAATCAGAAAAAGGCAAGAGGCAAGGCTGGATCCTATTTTATCGATTTCCCGTTTTCTGTCTTTGCTGATTCTGTGATTTGAGTTAAAACAGAACAGAATTTCAGGGGTTTCAAGCAGAAAATTGCAGCTTGCAGCTTGCAGACAAACGTGCACTCCATTTCTGATCCAGCATGGCGACTGTCTGGTGTAAAGGCGGCACAGGAGCAAGAGGGGACACTCGAGCGGTGTCGTATCACAACAAAAACCAAACGCCAGGATCAGAAATGAGGACACTGCATATGATTCTGTGCTGTATGTTCTCACAAAAGCTATCTGGTGAGCTTAGAATGCCAATCTGGTAATCTTATTGGGACAAATATTACTTCTGGTATTTGACTAAAGTCCCAACCCGATAAAATAGGCTTATTTTGCGATGGGGGATCAGATCCAAACAATTTCATCATCTCAATGACATGCAGAAGCACTTGTAAGACGCTCGTGCTTGGGCTTTCTTAGATTCACTGGAGGCCTTAAAACACTCACTTATTCCTTATCATTAGCAAAATCCGACACATCAAATACAGACTCCAAACAATTGGAGATGGGAACTTAATTTAACATTCACTCTGTAGTTAATACTATTTGTGCAGTCATCCACACGCAGAGAACACTCCATTTTGTCATAACCTTTCCATTATTTAGGTTCAGTGCTTATCGGCATGTTTTATTCATCTATTCAGTGATATGCTGCCTTTATGCCGAGACCACAGGGGTTGTAAATGTGCATTATGAAGAAAAAAGAGGGGGGAAAAAAACAGAAAAATTGCCTCTGATTATATGAAACTTAATTCAAATAATTACCTTTGAAAAGAAAAATCACCTAATTGTGTGAGAACAGCACCTAAAATGACTGAAAGGCCACTCCACTCCCAGAATTTAACAGACACAGAAGAATCTTTACTTTAAAGAGACATTTCATGCAGTGTTTTCAGAGGGATTTGCTAAAGAGCTGACAGCGGAACCACGAGGAGCTAAATGCTCAAAGAGAGAGAAGTTTGAGTGCCCAAGTGCCTCCATTAGTTCCTATGGCACATGCGAGGCTTAAGCTCCTGTCAGTTCCCCTCTAGCTGGTCTCCCAGGACTAGGAGCTCTCTCCCATCCATCACCTCAGCAGGGACCAAAGGGAGACTCCCCAGGGAACGAAGATCAGACCAATTTGCATTCACACTCTAACCATCAAGGCCCAACACTCCCATAATGACTCTCTCACTCTGAGTATGTCAAAACTGTAGCCCAAATCAAATGCAATTTTCCACACAATGGCAATTATAGTTTTCTTCAAAAGGAAGACAAAAAAAAACGAGCAAAGTGAGAAGGCTATTTATAAAATGTTCCACATGGGCAGCAGTGCTCGAGCCGTGCGCCATCTTTGGGCTGAGGAGACGTTTGGCTTGGCTTCTGTGGTGCTCAAGATCACACACCCATTCCAGAGCATTCCATGAACATATCTGGGATGGTCTCATGACCCCATGTCTATTCCGCTGTGTCAAACAGTCAATTTGCTGGGCAATTAACCCTCAAGTGTCTACACAACAACATGGTCCATCAAAATGAGATAGGAGACATCAGCCATGGTCCAAATCTCTCAGGGACACGTGTCACGATAATCAAAAATCAAACATACACGCTTAACACACAGTAATACACGAGATAATGCAACTCCATCCCTCTGTGTTAGGCTGTTAATAGAAAAGCTGTGTAGCTTACTCCCAGCTGTCTGTAAGCAACTCCTATAAAACATTCCACGAAATGACTGACAGAAGTGAGCAACAGGGGTCTCGAGCAAAATGATTTGTTGAGTTTGCACGCTGCCAAGTTATTACCAAGATTATATTTCAGAGCTACACAAATTCCTATTCCAAATAATAGTACATTCAAAGTTGATGCTCATCCATCATCCGGAGCTCATTCCCCAAATGTTTAATCCAACTAAGATGTGGATTTTGAAGCTGGGAAATCTCCTTATCCCACCGCAGAGAATGATATCTATATGGGCACAAACAACCGCCAGGACCTGAGGATGGAGCCAAGCCATAAACAGCCACCTGGTTGCTAACTCAATTCACACTCAATTAAACATCTGTCTGGAATACAGGAGAGGCCAAGCTCCAATCTAAGGAAGCAGGAACCAAACTATTATTATTCACAGATCTAATATTCTGACTATTCCCTTTGGCTGGGTGTGTATTGGTGAGCAGGTCTAAATATTTTTCAATGTTTATTTATGAATTTCACACTCTTGTGTTGTCTGCAAATGGCCATTACTATGACATGCACAAATGGTTTTCCCTGGTGGACAACTGTAATAGGGTTTGCTGTTTCTTGCATTTGTTAGAGCCATTTCCATTTGTTTGTGCTTGGATAATGAGGGTAGAGGCTGAAACATGCTGTATAGCAATTAGGCCATCAAAGACAGTGGGCATTTATGGCCACGCCCTTTAACCTCAGGGTGAGAGATCAAATTCTTGCTTTTGCATGTCAAAAGAAATGAGTCCAAACAACAACTGACAAAAAAGTTTTACGAGCCCTTCCCTCTATTAATGTGTCTTAAGATGTGAGTTATTAGGTCGGTGTGGTTTTAAATAAACTGAGGCATTGAACAAAGAAAATAACAGCAGTGGATCCTGCGTTGTTTAATTAGGCTTGGGAGCCATCTCCTGCATTACTTAAACAAGACATTTCCAGGACGCTTTAGGTGAAATTTTGAGACATTTTCCACTCCCCTTGATTGAACAGCTTCAAAAGATTTCCAACATGAATCCCAAGGGAACCAGTTAATCCTGATCTTCTCCACAAGCAAAGGGATCATCTCAATGTAAATCAGACAGGGCTTTTGATCAAAGTATTCAATCAGTCTTAAACACGTGATGCCACAAGGAGCCGTGAGATGAACAAGGTCAACATCTTAGTCGTCCGTGAGCTTAGAGGAGTTGAGAAAAAAGGAACAGTCCTGATATTGAGGAAAATATTAGACTGTGAAAGGACACGGGAGCACTCTCAAAATAATCCATGTTAAAAGGTGATAACACTGCTGACGATCACAGGACTCTGTAGGGATATGCAAGGTCTCTCAGAGAGAATAACATCAGCACCGCTCAAAATATGACCTGACATTTCCTCACCACATTTCACCTTGTTTCATTCCTCTCCTAAACTAGAGGCGCCAGAATGTAATTTACTTGTCCATGATGTAAACAAACCAGTTAAGTTTCAAGTAAGCTCAGTTAGCCTAAAACCCTCTGCATAATGGATCTATGTCTGGTGCTGCAACTCACTTGCCCAGACAGGATTAGTTTACCAAAGCTACACACAGGCACAGACACGGCCGCGCGCACGCACACGCACGCACGCACACACTCACACGCACACGCACACACACACACAAATACAAATTATAGTGCTGGTGTTTTTCTCTCTGTGTGTGTTGGCTTGCTTTGTTTCCCAATTAGAAAGGAGGCTGAAGATGATGAAGCTCCATTCAATATCAGTCAAAAAACGCACAATGCAACACAAGACAGATTAACAGGCATGTGTTCATATAATTAGGCCCACTGTGAGCAGCCTTAATGTCAGGATGATCGATGTCAAACAACCACTCCTCCATCTATCAACTAGTAATGCAATCGCTTTAAAATAATCTATTCGGCTTTCAAGAGAATAATTCACAGCATGGTCAGCCAATCTTTTGACAGACAAATATCACACCCGGAATAAGAATTTGCACTTCTTTTCAGAATATCACCGTGAGGAAATATGAATATGACGAAGGCCTATGGGCTGCATACATAATTTAAAATACATGGTTCAGACAGTAAGTGGTTGCGCCTGTAATGAGTTTTTGACTTGTAGGCCTAATTGCTCTATTGATCCACTAATTCTTCATAACAGCCAACGATTACACAGTAGAGCTGACAATAACAAGGCTTCTTATTATTCAGGGTCACTCCGTGGCTACAAGTAGCCCATTATAAGGTACAATAGGCTATTGGGAAACTTGGGGAATACTTCTATGCCTGGCCATCATAGTTCGTGCATATCGCCATCTGCCTGCTATCTCAGTAAGTTCATTATTTTACAGTCAAGTAAGTATTCCGCAACCGAGTCAAGAGGGCTGCATTTGGCGAGAGAAAATAGTCTGCACATCTCTTTCACACATTCACACATTCCATTGTAAAATATAAAACAGGCAGTTAAATCGATCCGTCAATGCATACATCGAGCAAGTCGGTGCTATGGCATAACAGGACATACACACACAGGGCAGGGAGGTATTAATCAATACAGTGCAGAGATCTCTGACAATTCCCTATTAAACTATACATGTATGCGGCTTACCTTGGATGTGTAGAGCCAGCAGGAGTATCCATACACCCACACAGATCGCCATGGCACCTCAACTATCCGGATCTTCTCTGATAACCTGAGAGTGGATGGATAAGGCTCACTCCAGACGACAAAGACCAAGCATGCAACTTCTGCAAATCCCCAGTCGGCCCTTAACTATATGCAGGCTGCCCCCCTCGTTGACGACAAGTAGGCTACTTTCAAAAAACTAGGGGTTCGGTGCGCTTCTCCGTGGTAAAGCATCAATTTTGCGTCTGCGGCGATTCCTTGTGCAGAGTTTGGACAAAAGTAACCTGGTCGGCTCCCCCAGATGAGATCCAAGCGGCTGTGAATGTGCGCACGCTGCCGGCTGTACGCGATCGGCGATGCAGTCTGTTCAGAAACAGCAGGAAAGGCAAGGAAGGAGAGGTGGGTTATTATTAAAGGCGCTCTTGTAGTTTAACCATCTATCCTTCTTGCTCCATCCACCGCTGCGGCTGCAGAACTCTCTCTCCCCCCACCTCCAGTATTGTGGATCAGAGGTAAAGTGGGCGGGAGGTCCTCGATCGATGCTGCGCTGGGAAGTTTCCAACACTGAAGGAGAGTTCCTTTGGAGAAATGTCGCCTCTCCCGCAGAACTAAACGTCTGCAAATGTGTCCCAGCGCCGAACAGATAATTCTGTTGGCACCGTTGTTGTTTTAGCCCGTAGTTCCTCCAAGTTCCCGTCCCCCCCTCTGCAGCCACGGCCAGCTGGATAGATTAGTAGACAAGGCCGGTCAAGTTGTTGTAACTCTTTGGGAATAGTGGGATGCCCCGCTTCCTTTTTATTTTTTTTTTTGGGTGCTATAATACAATGTAGCGTTATCCCGCTATGCGCACCGCCCCGCTGATCTGCCACCACAGTGTCTTGCTGACTATCGCTGACGCTGGGAGAGATCGGAATCGGGTGACGTCGGAGAAGGGAGGAGCCTGGGCTGTCCTGCAAGGCTAAAGCATTGCCTGTGCGGTGCTAGCAGCCTGATGGGCCGAGGCAGGCAGGCAGGCTCCCAAACTTTTTCACGTCAAAGCGCCTCTCTGATAGCCAGGCGTTAGACCACAGCTTCAGCATAATGTGTGTGTGTGTGTGTGTGTGTGAAGGCAGCCCCATTTTTTGGAGATTAGATTGGGTGGAGAGGTTGGAAGAAGGAAATGATCGTATAATCCAAAAGCAGGGTCCTGATACATGATCACAGTGTGCTGAGTTAAATAACGATGATATTATACGACTGCTTGGAAGCCCTTCAGGGACTTCTGGAGCTCCCTGAAGGACAAGCAGTGAAATTTATGATCAAATTTGCCATCTTTACATCATATATTCTCCCACTGTACCAAGTGAAACGATAGTGGATTGTAATTATTCATCATATGCTGATGAACATTTACATTAATGGACCGTGGTAACCTTTACTGAGTAAAATAATGGTGAAGTTAACCTATTCTATATGCACTGCTTGAGATCTCTGGAAACCTGTTCAGGGACCCTTGGAGGTCCACAGACTCCACTTTGAGAACCATTGGTCTATAGCTGATGAGGGGGCTAATCAAAAAATATATTTTCTCTCATGATGTTACCCTCTATTGAATTAAATAATACTGAAATTACACTCCTCTGCATTACTGGGAACCTTCTGGGACTCCTTCAAGGACCCATGCAGCTCCCTGGACACCACTTTGAGTGCCAGTGTTCTGTAGCTGGCAGGGGGCAATGAAGTCTATCATTAAAACAGTCAAGCACAAAAATTCCCTAAATACTGCAACTTGAATGAGATAATACAGAAACTCAGTTATTCCTCACATATGGGGAGTCTGGGGACTCCCTGGAACCCTCTCAAGGAGCCTTGGGGGTCTTGAGACCCCACTTTGGAACCACTAGCCTCGGCTTCCCTGCACAGACTAATCACAGTATTGAAGTTTGCATTCAGGGGAAATCCAGGCCTATCATATTTCCAGTATTAAATTAGTTGGCATTAATTTTTAACGTTATATATTAATAGACTATTAGGGGGAATTTCCCTAAATTTAACAGTGAAAACTCAACATGTCTAATATAAATCCATTACATGCCTGACCTACTGTATATCTAATGTTATATCTAAGATAAGCCTATCTAAAATACATTTCAAATAAATGCAATCTACATTTACATTTGTGACCAATTTTTGTATTTTCTGAAAATCTGTAAAACATACCCTGAAGTATATGATAAAAGTCACAGAACGAAGAGCAACTACAATTCAGTTAAATTAATATCATTGCCTTGGTTAGCCCAGCATTTTCTAGTGTGAGTATGTGTGTGTGTGAGTGAGTGAGTGAGAGAGAGAGAGAGAGAGAGAGAGAGGGCATGGTGTCGTCTTCATTATCCCTCAGCAGTGAACTGAACTGAACAACTTTACCTAAATCCCCCTTCCTCCCACCTCACTCCTTTATTCCCTTCAGCCCCTTCATCCTTTCTCAAAAACAACAAAGCAAGATTAGGGCTATAGGGTCCCAGCTAAAATGAATGGGAGGATGAATGTGATAAGACTTCCCTCTTGTGGACATTAGGTCTTCGGATAATTACTACAGAGCAGGACTGACACGCTTCATACCTCCTTTTGATCAGAGTAGATGACATAATTTGGAGTAACAGCAGTTTACTTACAGGTATGCATGTGATCACAATACCGTCTGCGGTCAGGATCTGCCCGATGCTGTCACTTTGCCGCTTGGTAATCAGGGTCAGTGTGTAGTGTTCGGGGCGCTGCTCCATATATCATATCATATGAAAAAGGAAAAGCACAATCAAGGTGCTGAAATATAGATTTTTTTTTAAAGTGATGGATGTGCAGTTAATGAACATGCTTACTGTTGCACGCAATGGAACCAGACCAGTGCAGTGCTGCTGGTAGCATACAGATTACCTCGAGAATCGACATTTTGAATTCTCAAATGCTCAGCTGAAAAAAGAAAAAAAAAAACACGGCTGGAAATTCTACATGCTTATCCCAATGCAGTGGTCTTTGCAAAATGAAACTGTGTCAACAGAATGAACTGTGTTTTGGCTAAAGTGTGTTACTGCCCATTGACAGGCCCAAATGGGAAGGGGAAATTCACAGAGTATCATGCAAGATAGCAAGAGTATTTCCAGGCCTATGAATTAAATATGCCATGTGAATTAACTACGGCAATATTACACCACATCTTACCCCTTCAGAAGACCGCTTTACTTCATAAACCTTGAGAAAGATCAGTGCAGCACTAGCCTCAGTGTATGATTAGTATGTAGCCGTTTGAATCCACACATAGAAATAGAAACAAGATTAATAAGGAAAATAAGAAAAAAAACTGCCCTTCAAGAACAACTGCTGCAGTCTTGAGGTGCTGTTGAGCAAGGCCCTGTACTGCCAGTTGCTCTAGAGGATGTGCTCTATGGTTACTGGGAGTTTTATTAACCATTTCCCAGATAAAGATGTATATAACTGTGTGAGTATAATCATGGATGATGAAAAAAAGAGCCTGCAGGCGGAAGCCAAACTTCCCTTGATAGATAAAGTTTGAAAAAACTCTTGATTTGTCCCTTGTCTTTGGTGCATTAACTCTCATGCCCCTTTTATCGAGCGTTGTAGGTGGTAATTGACTTACTGGCCAGCCGATGTAATTTGATACACTCTGTCTAAACTACAGCTTGTGCTGAGGTATCGCTTGAAATTTTGATTCAAATGAAATGAAGCTTGAGTGCTGTAGGCAATGCAAGGCAGGAGCCACGGTGAAGACTCAGTGGGAGGAAACTACTGCATAGTGAATATTTAATATTTGGGATGTCGTAAGAAAAAGTAATTCTGAGGTGAAGCATGGCTAACTCACAGAAAGCAAGCACATTCAAAATAACATGAGGAATTTTCTCATTTATGTATTGCTGTCAAATAAATGGCGACAGTGCATTTCAGTGCTGGCAAAAAAAATCAGTTGATTATTTGTTGATGACAAAAATGAATGATGAAAGCTATTTGATTGTTAAATTTTACAGATCATTGTAAATGAGCTGTTGGTTGTTGTTAAATTAAGGATACTGTGTTTATAGGTTTGATTGGAGGCTGGATATCTACAAGATTATGATGGTAATGATGAGGATACGGAACACAACATCACATGAGGCAGAGGCACTTTACAACTCAATTCAAAAATTAAACAGTAACTATCAACAGCATATTTAATCAGCCTTAAAACAAAACAAAAAAAAAAATCCCCGGGGTTTCTTGCAATAGCAATACATTTGCTCACACTTATGGGAGCTGTTTTTTATTATGTGACCTTTTCTTCTTACTACGGGATGTACTCCAATTATAATGTGATTTTTTTTCATTGTTATGAGATCTCTTTCATTACTGTAAGGAAATGATCAGAAGGCTGAAGATGGTTTCTAGTTCAGAGCTTCTTATTCACATATGAATGGGGAATTTGTTTCCAATATGCAGATTTCACTACAGCTATAGAAAAACATATTTCAACACAATTCAGTTAGACTGTTACAAAGCATGACATGGATAGTGCCTATAATCCTAGCAGTATTTTCAGAATTGTGACATTATTTGGACCACTGATGCATAAAACTGATTTATAACACAAGATATCTGTCATATCGGTGACCCAGCATAAAATGTCACAAACTTGCATTTGTGAGCACAAAAATAAGTTTGGCAAAGTGCTGATGGGCAAAACAGAATCCGGGTTTCCAGCAGTCAAAAACAGCATGAAATCTGCATTGGGCCAGACTCAAGTCGACCTCCCCAGAGAGTAGACATCTCTTTTGATCCAAGAAGTGGTGTAGTTTGCCTGGCCCAAAAAACATTTACTACAGGAGTCCAAGCCCTAAGGAAACAGCTTACAGTTATCCACATTTCCAAAAAGACTGACCTAAGCTATGCCTTGTATCTTTGACAATAACAATCTTTGAAAGAAAAAAAATATTCAAATCTTTCTTACTTTATCTAACACCAAAATAAAACTTGATCCTCTGCAGTTTGCCAATCAGGCTAGGAAAGGGGTAGTTTATAATGCAAAAAATACAGCATTGAGAGTAATCTGAACACAGGACCTAAACAACAAATACATCATCAGGCTGGTGTTTGCTTAATTTTTCTTGCCTTTATATCATCCAAACTTATATTTTATAAAATTACAGTAGATGGTAACTTCTTAACCATGGGATCAATAACCGAGATCGCCACAAGCACCTTAGGCCCATAGCTCTGTACGGATAGTGGCAAATATCCAAATTACTGTATTAACTAAATTTTCAGACAATACAGTGTAACTCTCACTGCCGGCTGTTGATTAATTTATGGCATATTGTGCTATTTGAACCTGGCCTTTGAAATTTTATGAAATAAACACAATATCTGATGATGTAATGACAGTTTCTGCATGGGAAAAAGTCCAATACATATGTTGTCCCTTCATGAAAGGCTTCAAATCCAGCACCGAGACAGTAGCAAGTAAAAGTGTTTCAATCAGTGTGATGGATGGGTGTTTGTATCTGCCACCCACCTCATGCAAAGAGGTTTATTTTTCTGTGACAGAAGCGAAGGTGTGTCTCATTAAACTATGACCAAAAGCCTGACCATAACCTGAGACAAAACTGATTTACTTGCCTGAACTGCACCATGAAAAGGTTACTTACCTTTTCTTGTGGCGAAAAAGAGAAAATGGCATGTCTAATATGTGCTATTGTCCCATAATCCAATTCTTGGCATTGTCACATAATTCAATTTGTGATGGAGGACTGTAATATGCACAGAATTCATGTCCACTACACATTGCCTACATTTCAGAGTTTGAGACTATCACACAAAATATTATAAAGGCTGAGCTTAATAATTCATCCTCAGACACACAGAGGAGAAAAACAACAACTAAAGAATTCATTATTGATTTTTAAAGAACAGCTACAAACTACTTCCAGTCAGTTATTCATGGGGAACCAGTGGCCATTATCGACACTTGCGAATACCTTGGGACGGTCTTTGACGACAAGGTCTCATTGATACAAAACACAGGCAGCATAATAAAGTCAAGTTAGAAAAGACTACACTGTGTGAGGCAGTGGATGTCCTTTGGAGTGACCAAAAATGTCTTAAGTTTTTATTGAGAGTCCTTTATAGTATCTTTTATTTTTATTAGGGGGTCTAACAATACATGTTTTGAACTGTTGTGCATGAGGCCTTCAGTTTGATATGCATCACAAACCAAAATAATATTGTCAATGCCATTTTTTAAAATGTTCTCTGTGCTACTCATGGATGCATAAAGAGAACAGAGTCACTGTGCCCAACAAGGCAGCCAACACGACACAGCAGGCAGCATGCTGTCTGCTCCTCCCATTCCCAAAGAAAAACACTCCAGTGCAGCTCCAGTGAGGCACGTTGAGAGGCTAAGCTAAGCCATGCTGGCTCGTTGCAATATGGCAAGTAAAGCCAGTACCATACCACAGATCTTCCAGTACCCAACAGGTCTGATGTTTGGAGCCACTTTGGTATTCCTCTAAATTATGAGGTGATACTAAAAGAGTTGTTGATCACCCCACACAACCCAGTGTGTCAGCAGGTGGAGGAGGAGCAACACATACACTTTAAACTACATGATATGGACAAAAGTACTGGGTCAGCTACACATTACACCTACAGAAGCTTTTATGACATCCCGTTCTAAACCCATAGGCATTCATATTGAGTTGGGCATCCACTCTTCTGGGAGGCTTTCCACAGTGTGTCTGTGGGATTTTTTTGCCCGTTCATCCAGAAGAACATTTGTGAGGTCAGACACTGATGTTGGACCAGAGGGTCTGGCTTGCTGTCTCTGTTCCAGTTGATCCCAAAGGTGTTGGATGGGGTTGAGGTCAGGGCTCTGTGAAGGCCAGTCAAGTTCTTCCACACCAAACTCACCCAACCATGGAGCTGCTTTGTGCACTGAAGCACAATCATAGAACAGAAAAGGAGAACAAAAAATTGTTCCCACAATGTTAGAAGCATACAATTGTCCAAAATGTCTTGGTGAGCTGAAGCATTGAGATTTCCCTTCACTGGAGCTAAAGGGCCGAGGCCGAGCCCAGAAAAACAAGCCCATTACATGGCATTATCCCTCCTCCAGCAAACTTTACAGTCGGCACAATGCGGTCAAGCAGGGAACGTTCTCCTGGTGTTCACCAAACCCAGACTTGTCCATCAGACCGCCACATAGAGAAGTCTGATTGGTCACTCCACAGAACACGTTTCCACGGCTCCAGAGTCCAGTGGCGGCGTGCTTTACACCGCTCCATCCGACACTTGGCGTTGTACTCGTGCTGTGAGGCTTGCATGCAGCAGCTCAGCCATGGAAACCCACGCCATGAAGCTCCTGGTGCTCAGTTTCTGTGCTGATGTTGATGCCAGAGGAGGTTTGGAGCCACAGATATTGAAGCAGCAGAGCGTTGACCGCTTTTATGCACTATGAGCCTCAGCCTAACTTTACATGGTGCTGCCACCTGGTGGCTGAGTTGCTGTGGTTCCTAAACGCTTCCACTTCCATAATACCACTTACAGTTGACCGTGGAATATCTAGGAGGGAAGAAATCTCACTAAATTACTTTTTGTAATGGTGGCATCCTATTACATTACTATTCCAGCACCACGCTGGAATTCAGTGAGCTCTTTAGAACGAGCCGTTCTTTCACAAATGAGTGTGAAAGCAGATTGCATGGCTAGCTGCTGGGTTTTATACACCTGCAGCAATGTTGGTCTGATAACCAACAGCAACGTAGGAGCATACAAGGAGGCTGAGATACTGTCTGCATGGTGCAAAGAAAATCACCTCAAGCTCAACACAAAGAAAACAAAGGAAATAATTTTGGACTTAAGGAAAAACATAACGGGAAATCACTCCTAGCTGTGTGGGGTCAAGAAGGTCCCTAACTTTAAATTCCTAGGTGTCCACATCTCTGACGACCTGACCAGGAGCCTAAATGCCACCAGCCTGATCAAAAAGGCCCAGAAGCATCTGTTTTTCCTGAACACTGAAACACTGAAAAGGAACATACCTCCAAGAGAGGTGCTCATCAATTTCCACCACTGCCACATGGAAAGCATCCTCACTGATGGCTGTTACAATCTGGTATTCCAGCTGTACTGCTGCTGAAAGGAAAAGCCTGCCCGGGGTAGTTAAACCAGCCCAGTGGATTGTCGGCTCCCCACTTCAACACCTAAGCAACATCCACCAGAGCCGTCTCCATAAGTGGGCCTCCTGCACGCTCAGAGACACAGCACACCCTGGACACTGCCTTTTTAGCAGGCGCCCATTACGCAGACTGAGAACAATAGGAACAAGAACAAACAGACTGAAGAACCCCACCACCAGCAGCACAAACATTACAAACACATGCACAAGTGTAATGTTAGCATTTAACAGTAGCATCTATTTATTTATTTGCTCTATTTATTTTACCGTGACTGGTGTTTTCATGATTCTACAGACAATTTTTTTTTATTATTTATTATTATATGTGTGTGTGTGTGTGTGTGTGTGTGTGTGTGTCTGTGTGTGTATATATGTGTGTACCAAACTAAGTTTCATTATATTTTATTACACAATCACAATAAATTATCTATCTATCTGGGAATGAATTCAGAGATTAAGAGGTGTGTCCCAGTACTTTTGTCCATATAGTATCACTGCAGCATTTCAGCAGGTGCAGCTGTTCCCAACTGATTAAAACAGGGCAAAAGAAATCACCGCGGCGACTGGTACATTTATAGCCACGGATACGAGCGCCAACTCTGTAGGCTTTCACAACATGCTTACTGTCTCTGAGCCCCAGAACATCATTCCTGCACGAGCCCATTTCAGCCAGACTGTAATTCCTGCTTTGTACAAAAAACAAAAAAAAACAAAAGCCCGAATAGAGAATGAATTGTCCAAGGCAGCGGCTGTTGCTCTTGCTGCAGACAGCTGGACATCAAGGGCAACACAAAGCGAGCTAACTGTAAGGACACATTACATTACTGCTGAATTAAACTGTTTAATTCACTCTGCACTTCATGCAGTTTGTCAGAAGTAAACCTGCTAATCTGTCCTGTCCTGTCTTTTCTGTTATGAGATGTGCGTATTTTATGTATTGTTTTTTTTAATGTAGTTTGTACATTTGATTGTGTTTTCTAGTTGCCTTATGTGAAATAAATAACATTCAACTGACTTGAGTTGAACTGACTTGACTTGAATTGAATTAAATTGATTGGAATTGACTGGAACTGAATTGAACCCATAAACAGCCTCTGTCAGTTCGTTCACTTCACCATTATTGGAGAATTGTAATATTCCAGGCTGAAATGAACGCTATCTAGCGGTTACTTGCAGTCAAGGACACAAATGTACGGCCTGTAGTCAAAGTGGTGGTGGGTGAGTATTTCAGATAGGCCTATTGGGCCACTGTTTGGAGGTCAAAATCATTTTGGGCTAGGCTAGAAACTCTGAAAACAGACTTGTACCCATCAATCAGCTGTTGCAGCAGGGGCCAAAAATATTTTTAAGCAATAGAAATCTGATATATATAAAAAAAAAAAAACACTGATAAAAAAGAT
>OMLB01037121.1:15054-30107 GCA_900302555.1 Myripristis jacobus | reverse complement strand
CTGTCTGCACATGATAGATCACTGTACCTAAAACCCATTCACCAGGGTGGAAAACGGACAATAGCAAAATTATCAGGGAACAGAGACTGCGTGAACACGAAGAATAAAGGTAACAGGGAAAGATGAAATATGAAAAATTGAGTTTCTGTGGGTTGGGAGCACTATGACGGGGAGATGCTCTCCCCAGAGATGAAAAGAGGTGGATAAAAGAGGGGGTTAATTGGGTGAGAGGCAATATGAAACTCCTCATATTCAACTTGAACAACCGGAAATGGAGTTTGAAGCTTTTGTATGAAAGGAAGACACTGTGGGACTGAGTGGGGGAGACACCAGAGAGTGTAAGTAACAGAGGGATTGAACCAGAGGTGAATGTGGTGCACTTTCAATAGAGATTAGCTCAAAGGGGCCTCAAGCAAAACCGGGGGTGTTGGGGGCAGGTTCCTTGGCCATCAATGTGTGCGAGTGTGCAAGAGTGTGGGAGAGCGAGGGTCGGCAAAAGTGACAGTGAGAGAAAGTCTTAATGTTTATGAGACAGGAGATCTGAGAGAAAGCATGCAAAGGCAATGCACGAGAGGCAGAAAGAAAACAGACAGGACAGGAAGAGGAGGGGGAGCAGTACAAATGGGGGGCCTCTCCCCCTCTCTCTTTCTCTGTCTCTCCCTCTGAAACAGCAGAGAGACGTCATTCTACATTTGGCATCTGGTTCCCATCACCCTCAGCATTTGTCTATGCACCATGCACAGCCATGGGAGAAGAGATCATGTCTGTGGTATGTGCTTCCTTTGCCGCACGTGGTCCTCACGTGAACATGACAATTCCACCGGGGAACACACAGAGGTTATGGTCAGGAATATACATATATATATATTAAAAAAGAAGGAAAACAAGACAAAAAGGCAAGAAATTGGAAATGGGGCACGCTTAGCTTCACTCATGGGATGGCATACAAGGCTTTGGAGTTTGACTGGAGGCCCCTGTTCTACAAATCTATCCATTCGTCATTCATCACCAAATTTTTATGCAAAGTCTTAAATGCAACATGACACAGGGCAACTTTTTTTAGATGGGTAACAGTGACAGAGGAATTGCCTCTGTATTGTTTCCTTAATCAAATAGGAATGTCCCTAAGACTGTATTTTAACCCAATCAATGAAGCACTTATGAATAGTACATAAATAACTGAGAAATGCTTTCTAACACTATGTAACACAGTGGTAAGTGTATATAAGTGTATCCTTAACATTTATAAATATGTTTTAATGGTGAATTCGCAATTTTGAGAGCATATCAAACATTTTTCTCCAGGAAAGTGTGAATTCAACCATTAAAGTTGTCCTCTAAGTGCTTACCATTATGTTATTGTGGTTTGCTTACTGTTTACACATCGTGCATACATGCTTACTGGGGAAGGGAACTTAAAATGAAGGGTAATTGGAACCTTTAGTTGCCAGGAAATATTTGAATAGATCTTTCACCTTGTGTCACATTTAATTGACGGGTTGCTGGGAATCCCCCAGAAAAACACATGCCCCAAAAGGTGCCCAGTGTCTCCAGAGCGTGTGACAGCAGTGGATGTGATTGTGTTTGACAGCAGGATATTTGGAGAGGTGGTTTGGCGATGGATTTGGATGGTTTGGACTGTGTGTAATAATGACCTCAGACATGGTCAGGCATGGTAGAGAAATTACATGCACACAAAATACAGGCAGAAGAAAAGCGCACTCACACACACACTAATGCACACACACTTAGCATGCAGGAACCAGTGAAAAGGAACCCCACCCATGCCCTGTTCCATCCTGTTCTTTCGTTCATGCCTCTTAACTGTAATCATTTGGCCATCACCCTCTCTTTCTCCCCCTCTCCCCTGTTGGACACAAAGGCAGGAAGGAAGCATGGACGGAAAGAGAACACAGAGTGGCTGCTGGGGCGACTAGGTCAGCCGGAGGAAGCACTCAGCGGGTTTCCTTTAACCACAGCGGGGACGTGACTTAGACAGTTAAGCTTGGCTGACCAGGTCAGACGTGGGATGTCAATGAATTTGGGGACGTTTGACTTCCAAAATGCTGTATATCCACTCTCATCATCCACTCCTTACCTGGTCTTCATTAATTAATATTTCACAAAAGATGTTACATTTCATGATCAGTGTTAGCTTTCGTGTGAGCAAAACCACCAAGAGACGATATCAGTTTCAATAACAAGTGGCTGTTGTTTTGGAATGAAACTCTGAATGAAATATGCATGAGAACTGGGGCGATGCCTCACATGACACAGTTGGGTAGCATGATGAAAATAATAAGTGAATCATGATGGTATGTGATTTTTTTTTTTTTTGAGTATGAATTACAGTGATTATTTTGATCACAACATTCTGATGTGTTCTTTTGGGTAATTAAATTGCACTGCTGTAATATTCATTCAGATGGATCTATTCTCATCCAATTTGCATAGTTTATTCCTTATTTGCTACTGAAATGTGTGTGTGTGTTGTGTTTTTTTATTGAAAAGGTTTAAAAAAAATGTATAAAATTACTGACTACAGTGTGTCTATGTCTGTCAGAGTATGTTTGTGTTCTGCACAATATGCTCATGCACACTGTCACAGTCTAGGTCAGCCCAAACTGAGCCTGAGGGCTACTGCCCATCAAGTAGGGGTTTTCCATCTGAGGCGCTGACCTCTAAGCCCCATGGGCAATGTCAGTGACCTTTTGCACCAGCAGTCACATAAGATCACAATCAATCACATCTGCAGCATCTGGAGATGAGTATCTTTCCGTTTCCCCTCTCATCTCCCCATCTTGAGCCGTGGACATGCACAAAGGCAAAGTGTGATTCATGATTCTCTGGGTGTGTTGTGTGCATTTTGATGTAGTCCAGATACATGTAACATGCACGTTGTTTTCTAATGCAAGAGACCCATTTTTTCAGTCATTTTTCTACGGTTCAACATGGCTCCATCATGTTATAATGAGAATAAATTGAGGAAGAAAAGAAAATAAGCCTTACTTTCTGTCCGTCTCTGGAGTAGACACCTCACTGCTGAAGCCTAATGACTCCTGTGGGCAGAGAGTGGACTGCTGTCAGACTGATTATGCAGTAACAGCTTTTGTAAAAGTGATACCGCGAAGCTACAAGTGCCGCTTTTATGCAGTTTTACGATGTTAAGCAGGCATGATTTCTGTGCTCACCTGGATTTCAGAGCGGAGCTGTAGAGAGGTGCTGCTGGGATCCAGTTTCTCCTAAAAGAATTGGAGAGAAGGAGAAAGGGGAAAGGGTTTGGGGGGGAGTCAGTCACTTAATGTCACAAGTGGAAAGGAAATGCAAATGCAATAGTGAGGGGAGTCAACTGTTTAATTATCCGCATTTGATGAATAAACTCGGCCAGTAGACAACAGAGGTAACGTGTTTCCATGACATGTTTCCAAATGCCCTCATTCTGGATAGATCTTCGGAGCACGTGGATGCACGCCACCAACACACCCACAGGCACACGTTCCTTAAACAGCTGAACAAGTCAAGCCCTGTTTCAGGTATCCTCAAACCTGCAATACTTGTTTTAAACAATCCTTGAACATTACGGGGTGGTGCTGCAGCCAGCTACTGCATTCTTGACTTCCCATGTTCAAAATAATACTACTGAACCTCAACTGACTCTACAAATTCCATAGTGTGATCTCACTGGCGTCGGTGTGCTCCACCCTCGTATGACACTTGCGTCACACAAGAAGACACCTGCTGATTTGCCTACGATCTCTAGAATATAACATCTCAAAAACTCCATTTGACAGGCTGAAACTGCAGCACACAAGGGCAAACTGCAGTCTATAGAAAGCAGATATCCAGATGGGGCTGAGTTATGGCCGTGAATTAAAGAAGTGACTAGAATACTAAAACGACTGCACTGGACAACAGCAATGGGAAAACAGCACAGTTGGTAACCTTTCACGCCCCCAAACATGTAGTTGAGTTTCTCCAGGGCACAACAATGCCTGTCAGGCCTGTTTTTCGTTGTTAGAGAGGGCTGGTGCGTGCATATATCTAAAGCAGGTGTCCTTGTGGCCTATCCAGATACAGCCATGCCTAAGACCGACTGCTTCTACAGAGGGGGACATGGGGACTGTGGAATTACAACAAATCTGCAACATGGATTTCACCTTGAGGCCTGTGATTATTTTACAGCCAATCCCTGCTATGAATAGCCTCAAGGGATTGTATGACTCCATGCGTCTTGGGTTCTGTGCTCTCTCGTGCGTTTTGAACTCCTTCTTCTTCTAAGAACATGTTCTATTTTCAGCAACAGCCTGGGGTAGTATAGTTGTGAGGGAACGTTGCACAGCTGCAAGTACGCACGCATACCCAGCGCTGCTAAAATCTTGTTCGGGGGACGACTGACACCCATCTGGACTCAATTTTTTTTTCCCCCTGCATCATATGTTCCCTTGTGTTTGACCATGTGATTGTTTGTTTGCTTCTTCCAGCATGTATTACCTGCTACACCAGTTTTTTTTTTTAGTGAGGGGATCTCTCTTTTCCTTGGGCTCACATAAGGTGTATCATTGTTTTTCTGAATAAGGTTTTCCTTGTATGCTGTAGAGGTCTAAGGCTAGGGGGACCAGATTGGCTACACTAGGTCGAATAGGTTGACCTGCTTTGTCTTTGCTGTTGTGTGTCATCTGTTTCTCCTGCGTCCATTTCATCCGACTCATTGTTGACTAGTTAACGGTATAGGCTTGTTTGCTGCAAAGTCCTCTGAGACATGTCTGTGATGAAGAGCTATAAGAATAAATGATTAGGAACTTGAACTTGAGCACCTCCACTGGCAGAGCTGAGGATTTCTTGCCTTGCTTAGAGGCTCTTGAACAGCAGTGACCTGATTTTCAAAGCCTAGTCTGGGGATTCAAACTGGCGACCTTCCAGTCATACACCTGCTTCTCTAACATTAAGGCTACCAGAACCCCAAAATTGTTCATTATGAAGCAGCCTTTCTTGCACATTGCAGAATGAGAAATATGCAGACTTGCTGCCAATGTACAATTAATCCTTTTTATACAATCTAGAGCTCCAGGGATAACCCAGTCCCCACTATTTGTGTCCATGATGCTGAGCTATTATAAGGACACACAATATGAACACATAAATTACAGCCACCAGAGCTGGTAAAAAGCTTGAGAAAAAACACACACACTTGTAAAATTAGTGAAAATAATTCATTCATTGAGGGTCCAATCCAATTCAGGGCACAGGGATGCGTTTACAGTGTAAGTCCATCATAGCGCTTAAGCTGAAGTGAAGGCCTGTTGCTGTTCATATAACTTAAGGCAACTGAATAAATAAGGGCCAGTTGTCTGTGACAACTTAATGTGAGAACACCTCTGTCTTATTTTGGGCTCATTTTGAGGAAATGAAATTATCAAAAGCAGTGCTGTAATCCACCATCACCCAACAAGAAGCGAGAGCTTTGCCCAAAAGAAGTTCCTACTCTTACTTTCTATGTGACTCCTTGCTCATCTAGGAAAAAGAACAAGAGGGAAGTAATTATGATGCTGACATTGATATTATTATTTCTGTTCTGTTTTACTTGAAAAGGCTCCATATACTCATCTATTGCACAACAGAATATAAGGCATAAGCCTCGAGGATTTGAATGGTACAAACAAATCTTGCATTCTGAGCTGAGCCCTAATGAATCACATTTTGTATCTCTGTATGAGACTGACAGGACCTGAGTCTTGGTGAAAAACTTGTGCGCCGCTGAATGTTGAATCATTTCATATGGGAGAAACAAATATGTTTCTGCCAAAGCTGTGTATTCTCTCTCAAGGCTGAACACCTGCAACAATGCATATTAAGTACTTCTTTCAGGCATTACTGTTTGAGTATTTGAGTTAGACCTGCAGCAGAAGTAATGATCTTGCATAAATAGGACAGGGCTCTAACTCTAGCCAACCGACAGTTAAGGAGGCATTTCAAGTAGCGAGCTTACTTGGATCAGGTTCACCCAAGGATCAAAGGAGTTGTCAATAGTTATGTCATGGTAGTTCAAGGGCCAGGAGAAAGCAGAGTTGCAGCTATGCAAGGCATTTTTAGAAAATACTAGCTTCCCCTCCATATCTGTAAAATGGCAATTATTGTAGCAGCCAATCCCAGAAGACAATTCTGATCTGGAGTTCCCCAACAAGGGTGAGTAAAATAAAATGGGCTCCTTTGAAAACTTGATCATCCTCTTGATCACCCAGATATTAGAGGGAATGGCAACACTCTCAGGAAGCTGCATGACTTTGTCAACGTGGTGTGTCATGCGTCATAATCAGAGGGACCTTTAGTTTAACCTTTATTGTTTAGCTGAGCTTTGGGCAAAGGGAGTCATCCACTATGACTGAGTGAGTAATAGGGAAGGCGACTTAGTCAGAAGTGACATAACCCCTGTAAGAGCTGTTTGAGAGCCACAACCCTGCAGGCCATGGAAGTAGAAGAGATTTAAAGTGATGAAAAGGCCTCAAACTGAGCCTGCACCGTACACTTAACACAACAGTAATCAACAGAAGGCAGACCATCATGAGCAAGACAGCGAGGCATTTAGCTTGGCTATATTTTCTTCTACCTAACGTTCTAGCCAACAAATCAGTCTGTCCATTTGTCTGTTACAGCATTCAAGCTGGCAGAGGGGTCCAGAAGCTTCTTTGGGATGTAAATCAAAAGATGTCACAAGCTCCCGAACTATTTTTCTATCCCAGGGAACCGGGGGATGTCCCATAAGTCAGGAAACAGGTATCTGCCTAAGATCATAAAAACTTCAACAACAACGAGACCTACAAATTTATGGGTTTTGTCCACATTACATTGCAAGGCTGGACATGTGCAAAATCTGAGCCAGGGCTGTAAGCCTTCTCCTACAGAGAAAGAGCTTATGTACAACAATGAAACAATACATCGTCATTTATTCTTTAAGCAATCACAGCTTTGGAAGTCAGCTCTGGTTAAGTAATTGAATTATGGAGGATAACCAGGGGGTATAAACAATAACACACACAAAGACACGGAGGCGCCATGCACACAGGTGTATGCTCACGTGCACTTTCACAGGCACACACAAGCACACACATACTTTCACAAAGGTAGTGTTTGATGTCTTTTCAGTATCAGATCCTCTTTGATGGCTGCTCCAGTCTGCAGTGACAGGAGAGATATGCCAGTCTCGCCAGCGTCTCTGTATCTTCGTGAGCGCTATACCCACTGGCTATAACGATGACCTTAATGCACAGTGCTGCGCTGCCAGCTCACAACCTCAAAAACACACACATGGGCACACACACACACACAAACACGCACAGGCCCCGAAACAGTCATACAGATGCAAACCCAGACACACACACAAACACACACATACACATGCACATCGCCTCCACTTCCAGAGATAGAGCTCCTAAGAGACAGGGGCACAAAGCGGCTCTCTGTTCCTCCTACTGCTCCTCATCTCCTCTTACTCCCTGTCTGTGCTTGCCATCACTGAGAGGGAAGGAGGGGGCGAGAGGAGGGAGAGAGGGAGAAAAGATGTGGAGATCAGTGAAAAACAAACACAACCCACATCCCGTTAGCCTGTCACTACAGATCTGTGAGATGCATTTGTCGCAGCGCAGGATGTGCCGGAAAAAAAAACTCTTGTAAAAGCTTCCTAAGGTAAACTCGAATTTCTCTCCGACTTGTGCACTGCTAACAGACAACCAAGGAGCAGGAGGAGGTAATTTAAAGTTTAGTTTTGGGGGTGTGTGCGTGTAGCTCAGATCCCGTGGATTCACACTCCCTAGAGGGGCATGCTATCCTTTCCATGAACTTATCAGCATCAACTTGAGATACTGCCCTACTTACCCTGATGTGGCAGGAAAAAGTGTGCGTTTTCTCTCCACAAGGCTGTTTGTGCACATACCAAATTAAATTGCGTGCGTGCGTGTGTGTGGCGTGCACATGTGTGACTGCCTAATTGCTTATGCGTGACTGAATTGAATAAAAGAACTGAGGCGGTATGTGAGAGGGGGAGCTCCGGCTAATTAGGATCACGATGTCTGCAGACAGACAGGGGAAAGAGGTTACCTACCATCTCAACTCAACCAGGGCTAGCAGCTGGAGAAAACAACAAAAAAAAAAAAAAAGACACAGCATTGTATCGCAATTTTGTTTATGTACTACTTTATCACACTGATCTTCAATTTGATATGATATCTAACTATTTACTCTATGGAGATTTTTGCGGGGAGTGCTTCCCATACATAGGCCTTATCTGGGAGGCCAGCCAGGAAAATGTGTTCTCACTGAGAAAGATTTTTTTAAGCGCATCTGAATTTCGATCTTGGGTTTATCAAACTGATGTCACGTAATAAAAAAGCTGGCTGTGTGTATATTGCTCATATAATGCTATATATTGCTCCACAAACGCATGAGTGTTTGTATGGGCATCTGTAAGCAGTAACATTTTTAGTTGCACAAAACAGGTTTGGACCAAAATATGGAGGGTAATGTGACAGTTAATGCAACTGTAAAATTAGCAATAGAACAAAAGTACCATGTTTTTTTGTTTTTGTCTAGACAGTGTTGTGTGAGAAGTTGAACCTGAGTTGTATCTGCATTCCTACTCTGATTCTATCACAAATCAGTATCAGTATCACTATGAGCTGTTACGAAATGCAAGCGATCATAAATGGGCCTAAAAAAAACTCTGCTGTCTGCAGCTTTTTGTTTAGTCAATACAAACTGTGTTTCGGTTCAGCGAGTTAGCATGGCTTCCATTTGTAAGTCTACTGAGACAGAAGGCTTCGTCTACCAACTGTAAGCGTTAGCATTCACATTAATCTACGTAACGTGAAGTGAATGTAACAGCAATCAGCACATTAATCCATCTAGATACTAAGGGTATATTCTGTCTTGCAAGTGCAGGACCAATGTCTCTTAATATAGGGAAAAGGAGAAAAACACACACAAGTGTTAAATAGCAGCAATTTAGTCTAAACATTCCTGCAAAGCCCACCAAAGGCAGGCGTTACCACAGTTGATTTATTGCCAGGCCTAGAGGTACAAGTGGGCGGATGTGTGGCAAAACTACGGACACCAGGTGGCTCAGTGGTAAGCATGCCAACTGGAATGGTTGGGTAACTCTGGGTGGGCATGTCCGATGTTGGTGGGCAGGAGTACGCCATGTGCTAAGGAGGCATGGAGGCACCGGGGCCAACCGGAGAGCCTGGTACAAAGCCAAAAAGACGTTAGTGGAGGAACCTGATCAAAACAGGGCAGGCCTGCAGAACTACCTACTTTCCATATCTCATGGACAGACATACACATGCGGTCATGCCTGCACACACACACACACATACACACAAGAATGCAGTGATACACTTACACGCACACACACAGAAGCAGGAAATACATGTTTTCAGTGGGCAGGGTCGAACACAGTCTGTCTTGCAATGTGCTTGAGTCCTTTAATGGGAAAGAAACCCTCAGCACACTCAGTAACACCTCTATCTGCTTCCTTTCCAGAGGGGTTTGAAACTGTGCATGTGTGTGTGTGTATGGGTGTGCACAAGCCTGCATGCAAAAGTGTGAGGCCGTTCTAAGCCCTGTGGACTGTCATTGTCTTGGTATTTCAAGACAAATACCAAGGTTATTATAAATTCCAATGGAAAGGGTCACAACCCCATTGCTGACTAATAAATCATAATGAAACTTCAAATATACCAGCAGCTTTACACAAGGGTCACGCCAATACAGAGTCATGCAAGCATCTGTAGGAAGCAATCTTATCGTAACAAAGGCCGGTCTCTGTTCAAGCTGCTAAAGCAAAGGCCTGAAGGTAGAAAAGATAAATAAGCAACAGCATTCACTGAGGAGTTTGTGTTTCTTCAAGCTGTGGGTCTAACCCCGTTGAACTGACCCACTTTGACGAATGAACTTCATGCTCGCATTAGCCCATAACTACCCTGTTCATCACCTCACCTCGTGGTACAACAAAACACCAGAGCGAGTCTGAACTTGAGTCTTGACCGCCTGCTGATGTGCTTCTCAGCTAGAAACCATTACCAGGCATTCCTAGGGCCAATGGATCAGTTTGACACCAGCTGATGTGTGTTTTGTGTCAAAGGTGTTTACCTTCATAGATCTGGACAGCGCTACTGACAGCTGGATGATTTTGGTAAAAACAACAGGCAGTTTTAATCTTTTCAACAGCTCTTTGGTAACCCTTGAGGCCCAATTATCTCCTTCTAAAATTTAAGTGTTCCCACTACAATGATAATTATGAAAACATGCAAAACGATGGCTATAAAGTTTAGTTTAATGAAACATTTTCAACCAAAATTAAAAGATCTGAGAAAGCCAGGAATGAGAGCATTCAGTAGCGCACTATAGTTACGGCTTTGTGTGCCGAGGAGGTTATCACAGATATTATTGTCGTGTGAATGCTTGAGCAACAGTGTACCAATAAAGTTACCTTTACAGTGTTCATTCTAGATGAAAATGGGCCTTCACGCCATGTAAATTTGAGCTGAAAAGTTTTCCCTGCAACCACAAATTCCAAAATGACCTGTCCTGATTTATGGATGTTTTATGTACTTTGTTCCATTGCTGTGGTTTGGGAGAGATGTTAATATCTAGCTTGATGTCTCCCTCCCCGGGCTATTCATTCATCCCACCAGCCAGTCGATGCATGCCCTCGTATCTCAGTGTTTGAGCATGTTTTCATCTTTAGTGCCACCACAGTCACTCCGAGAACGGTGAAATACTACGCAAGCGTCAATAAAAACTATAGGCATGTTGCTTTGGGTTGAAAAAAAATGTGATAACAAGAAAAATCGACCCTGCCTGACAGTCGTTCGTGCAAATGTCACAAAATTTAATCTAGAGATTAGTGTCCCAAGAGATGCATTGTCCATTTTCTGTTGTGCACATGGACACAGATTTGAGTAATGTCCTTGAACATGAATTTTCTTTTATGTGCATAGGCAAACAAATTTAACTTGTATCATGAATAGGCGTTTTCTTTTATATCCAAATTCTGGTAGCTTTAGCCACAAAAAAACAACTTGGTTAAGCTTGGTTAAGAAAAAGGTCATGGTTAACGTTACAAAATGTTAACTTCCTCTAAATGCGGACCGTCCCGCTCTTCATACAACCTAACGGCACATGGTACAGGCATGAGACATACTTCAAACTGGAATGCATCACTTTGAATGTCGTGCTGTTATGAAAAAATTCGTGTTCAGGGATACAAATCTGTAGATTACATTTTGTGACTATTGCACAAAATACCATGAGATTGGGCTGGAAAGACGGTGTTAAATAAAGAGGGATTTGACACTGTTCACTGAGGGCAGTTAACAAAATACTAATAAAAATGGCACTACAAGTAATGCATTACATGGCCTTCAATCTTCATGATTTCACTGTAAGATTTGATCAGTATCTAAGATCTGTGCCAACTTTCCATGGCACATACTTTTAAATATTCAAGAAAATTTTTTCTTTTGAAATGAGCAAAATAAAATAATACCCAAAAATCATATATGACTCATAGTCAACAATGTCACTTCATTGAAATCAGTTATTAGAAAATGAAAAACAGTTTCTGTTTTAAGGGGACTTTTAAGGGGAATTTCATAGAGAAAAAAAAAACTCTTTTTAGAAAAAGTATCAGAATTGTCAAATGTTGACTGACACTAATCTGCACATAAGCTAGAACGCCATGTTATTTTCATTGGACAGAGCCGTGGTTGATATTTTGTAAATTTGTTAAATTACTATAAAGACAGCAAAGGTTAAGCATTTAATTTTGTTAATTATATCAGCATCAGTTACAGTAGCAATTATCCAAAAACACATTATATACTGGATGTACTGTATGCTTCATATATCTCAAATTTGAAAACATAGTATGTTTTTACGTCTGTGTTGACAAAGGGAAACTGACCTCACTGTTTAACATTTGTGTCTGATCTAAAACAATAAAAAAGCACTTTTAAATGCCAGTCAGGTTGAATTAAGGTCTAAGCCTTTGCCTATGTGTTTGACCTTTTCGGACTGTCACTCGAAACAACATGTTGTGTGGAAGTTGCTGAACTCTTCACTACACTGCAATGCTTCCCATCACTTAGAGCAATAAAGGCTTAACTATCACTGTGTCGATGCGTCGTGCTTTTAGTGAGAGCTGTTCAAACTCTGGTTCTCTATAGGAGAGCTAGGAGACTGTGCGACAGAGCTAATCCACAGGTCGCATTCCCGAAGGGGATGTTTATTTAACCCTTTGTGTCCCCGCTACTCATAAAACTAACATGAAGACGCAGAGGACTAGCTCAGCAGAGGTCAGGCAGGAAATGGGTGCATTGATAGCCATCTCCAGGAGAGCTTCTGTCATCAGTTCTTAATGGCGCTGCGTTGGAGCGCCCCAATTCTAACTATAACAGAGACGACCATCACTTAGTCAATGGTGCAGGCCCCTCAAGGGCTGGCAGACCTACTGTGCAAATTAAAACAAACCAAAGGGCTATGCTGAGTGCCACTGATTTATGCAAAAAAAAAAGAGATAATTTCTCGAAAAATCCTGAACAAGACATAATAAGGAAAAAAGTAGATAAATGACTAATAAAATAAACCACAAATGCCCTCTCACCCACAAATTCACTCTGAATTTTAGAGAACAGAAAGTGAAATGCGCCAGCTTCTCCTTTGTCACTGCCGTAATTCTGACCAAGGATGACCTTGGGGGTTTTCTGTTGGGACTTTCAACAAGGGCACATTCCCAGATGTGTGGCAGTCTCACCAACACCCCAGTCTGTGAACTGTCAGCTTGCTCTTGAAAACTAGGGGCAGACAGTCCTTGTGTGTTAACCTTAAGCTCCTTTCAATTAGGAATCCAGTTTGCAACTGTCCAGTGTCACATCTAGCTTGACCCCTACCTCCTGTTTTAGCATGAGTGCGATGACCATGAAAGGTCACAACCAAGGTGGCATCTGACCCCTGGGGTCACATGCCTTCAAGCCAGAGCTGCTCCGGGGTGACTGAGTGACCACAGGTCGGTCCCAATAAGTTACCATAGGAGAGATGCTGGAAGATTAGAGTAAAAAGACAAAAATAGACAAGAACCGAGCTATTACGTTGGAGGATGGAGAGAAGAGGAAAAAGACAATGACCGGAAAGGGAGTGGGTCTTGAAGAGCCTTATACCGTCACCACCCTCCTGTACCCTTTAGCAGTGACAGGTCTTTCCCTAAAGGCCATGTCCCTCAAGTGTATTGCTCGCTAAATGCCAACCCATCCGTGTGGCCCTTTGGCACCGTGACCTTCTCTAACCATCTGCTATTGGTCCTCAGGGAGACGGCTGGATGAGACTGGCTGGCAGCCACTGGCTTCTGGACACCCTTCACAAGACATAAGAGTCATTCTCTATTCTCTCACTGTCTGTTTCTCTCTGTCTTTTCTTTCTTAAAGCCTCTCACCGTCCCATGCACTGTCTGTGTGACTCTCGGTCTCCTCCAGTGTATTTCTTTCTCAACCTCTCTCTTGCATTCTTTTGTTCTAGTTTTCCAGCTATTTTGCCACAGATTCTGCTGCAGTCTATGCAAGTATCCAGTCTGGACACATGACACCTGCACAGTGGGAAAATGGAGCAAGAAAACCTGGCAGGAAAACTGTTCATCAATACCCTTTAGCAATATGATATTGTAATAATATTGGGTAGGAGGATAGATCTTCACCTAGTTTCACCCTTGTGTAAAAGCAGTGGTTTAGCAAAACGCAGACTTGATTTTTTCCCTAATGTTAATTTTAGAAAAGGACATTGCTGAAATCCAAGGTAAAGTTCAGTCTATATAATGTGGGTTTATACTTCTGTATTCGGTGCTCTCAAAAAGCTGTCATCTGACCAATACATCCTTAATTTTTTTCTGCTCTTCTCCTCCTATCTTTTGCTGCCAAACTTTGCAGGGGGGGAGAACAGCTGCAGGCTCTCACATTCCCCACTCCTCCGCCTCCTCCTCCTTGTTCACCCCCTCTTCCTCCTCCCTTCATCTTCCTCTGTTCACATCCTTATCCTGCTCATGTCCTGGGCTCCAGGCTCAGGGCCCAGCCGGCTCCTTTCCTCTTTTCTCCTATATGGGCTGTAAAATCAGCTCTTATTGCTTCCTTTTCCCCCGTTTTATCTCCTCAGGATGAAACCTTCCCAACCCCACAACATGCAGAGGAGTGATCCACATTATTCCTCCACTTTAACACTGATATACTCTCATAATGGAAAAAGCAGCACATACAGTAGACTGTGGCCACACAAGAACACACAACACAAGATCAGATGTTAAACATATCTCAGTATCATATCTGTATTATTAGTCATGACTTTAGCCTTGGCAAACTCTCCTGAAAGCTGTGAGAACAGGATCTCTGCCAACAATCTTTAGGAGCAAGAGGATCACAAATCAGCTATAGGATCCGTATCTAAGCCCTACCTGTCAGCTCAACCAAAACCACATGGCTGCCTTTGAGAAGCACAGGCATATAAGCTCTGTTAATGACTATCTACCCTGAATGCTACCTCTCTGCCTTTCCTCCTGTTAAACTGGAAAATCAGCGGTGACAGAAAAAAAGAGAAGAAGACATTTCATTTGGTGGTAAAAATAAAAACAGAGGAAATACGACACTAGTGTCTGCTTAACATAAGGCATGAGTAAATTCTGTGGAAGGAGCAATGACTGCATCTTCCTAAATGCCAACATTTACATTTTGTGGTCCTCCAACCCAAGTGACCATTTTGTAGATTTCAAGCCAATACAATTTACCATGAACAGAGTGGTAGGGCAATTATGAAGTTATGTATATTAACATAACCCTCTCCCTCACTGTTTGTATGCATGTGGACCCATTGGGTAGTGCGCTGCAGCATGGAGTTAGGCAACACCAGCAACATTTTTTCATACCTTCACTTGTAGCTTGGCAACCTAGGGGGTGCCCCACTACCCTACTTCCTTGTGAATAGGACCCCTTTACACCCCACCCACCCTAATGGATCTGCACAAC